>JAOVYX010015205.1:0-28833 GCA_035668315.1 Drosera spatulata
TTTAAGTGTTGTAACTAAACAGGTATTTGGGACTGTAAGTTATGACTACAGTACTGTTTGTATTTTCCTTGACTTCTATACTCCTAAAACCTATTCGGTTGTTAGCCTTGTCACGGAACGGGTCCGTGACGACATAACGCTCATGTGTCTTCCTACGTGGAAAGTCGTGGCGTTATACGAAGTGAATACGACAAATTGTTATCCTATCTTTTATCTGGTCTCTTTTGTTTAGGTTTATTAAAACTCCTCTTGGAAATGTTCGTCACGGATTTTGAGAATATCCTTACACTCAAAATCAATATATATCTAAAGTTCAGTCTGGATCAATTAAAACAGAGAAATAACGTAAGTGCTTTCACACTTTGAACCTTTGGGGTATAATGTTTTTGATTTATAGATTATGTTTATCGTTATGTTGATACCGAGTCACAATCTGACTTGCGATGACGTTGAAATGAACGCAGAGTGAAATGCTCATCGATACCAAATTCTCAAACTCAAGAACCATCTCTCCAGTGACGGTTGGATGCAACAAAAATAAGATAAGTATCACCTTCACGAAAACGCAAACAGAGAACACAAAAACAGATAACTTCACCATACTCGACTTGTTCTTGGTTTCCTCGAGTCCGTCAAAAGAGCAACACAGAACAGGCAAAAAGAAGAGACAGGATAATAAAAAGGCGATATGGTAGACAATAGTAATATAGTAGCATGTGCTTATCCTTGGTGCTTTGGTGGAAGACAACAAGGAAAGCATGAAACTTTACAGCTTGTTCGCAGTCTTGTATACTAGTAATATCCACGACAAAACCATATACAATAACTTACACGTTAAGATATACTAATATTCTTGAATCTGTTACAACAAACTCAAGTTTCATGATCGATCAAGGTTCCTTGATTAATATAAGTACCTCATCCAACCTCCATTGTCCTAGTTTTCTGCTTCCTCGAAATCAGGGCACTCTATTCGAATTTGAGATGAAGGATTGGGATTTTCACTTCTATGCAATCCCCATGATCGAAGATCTGCAAGTCGGGATCATCTGGAATGCGTGATGATTCTGTTGATTCAACGAAGATGATCTATCTTGCATGTCTGATGACGACGAGGACAGTGACAGGTTCAGCGATAATGAAGGGCCGGCCGAATTCATGTTCAGATCAAAATCAACTGGCGCTCTAGAGGTTGATTGAGGAGTGGAAATGATGCATCTGTTCTCCATTATGCTATCCGCAACGGGTGATGGTGCTAATACAACAGGGGTGATTGTCAATGGGAATCGGCCTGCTTCCATGGATGGCTTACATATCTGTGGTCTGATTCCCGAGAGATCGTTGGAGGTTGCTTGTGTCGATGCCGCAGGGAGCGATTGAGGGGCAGTGTCTTGATTGACATGGTGATCACCTGATAGAGTTGGATCAACCTGTGCAATCAAAAAGCATGACAGATCATGAGATACTTGAGCTAGATTCCACTCACAATTAAAATCGAAAATCATAATCAACCGAACTTGTTCAACTAGAGGTGACAGATATCATATGCTATTGTTACCTACTTCGAATATCGTTTCTATTTATATGAAGGCTTGGATTTTCAACATCACAGCCTAAATCCAACAACCAAACTATTTGAAACCAACCTAACACACACATGGTTATTACACAATATTCACTCATTATCCATCAACATCGAGGTTCGGTGATCAGATTCATAACCAGTCGTGGTTCAAAACAATTAATCAGTTCCAATTCTTAATCAACTCTAGATCAACAAATCAACAATCAATCAGCCCAATCATCCAAATCAGTGACCAAATAATCATGCTCATACAGCTGATTTCCTAAACCATATCTAGGAACCAGTTTTACCAAACGTTCAACCAAACGTCCGAACAGCTGGTACAAAGCCCACTAATCCGACAAACTAGCCATCGAACAACATCATGATATTCAATTCCATGTTCAATCACACAACATATCATATCACATCATCATCATATCATATCAACAGCAAATTTCTCACAAACAATCCAAAACCATCAAAAAGATCGGATCGAAACCATACCGAATCAGTGGTGATATCGAAGAGACTAGACCTTCGTCTCCTCCGATTAACATTACTCCTTCGGATAAAATACTTCTGAGCGTGACTGGCGACCTGAGTCGGCGTCCTCGTGATGACGAAATCCTTGGAGATCCCTCTCCAGTCTCCCTTCCCTAGCTTCTTCAACCCTACCAGAAACCTCGTGTGCTCCTCCTCCGTCCACGGCACTCCTAACACACACACGCAAATCACAATCAATCAACATCAAAACCAAATCAAAACTAGATCAGTCGCATCAATCGATTCCGATTCAAATTCGGATTCGGATGTGGTGTATCCCACCTCGTTTCCGGTGACTGTTGTTCGAGCGAGGAACGGTGGCGGATTCATCAGCGGAGCCGTATCCGGCGCCGGCGCCGGCGGAGATGGAGTCCTTGCTGCTGTTGTTGTCCTTGTTATCGTTGTTGTTGCTGAGGTGTTGGTATTGGGAGAGGTTGTTGAGACTGACGCTCTTTCGAATGGAATCGACGATGACGCGGACGCCGAACAGCATGATCGATTCTCCGGCAGCGGCGATGGCGGTGGAGGAGTCTCCGGTGATGGCGGCGGCGGCGGGGGAGGAGGAGGAAGGGGGAGGCATCGTAGCGACAGTGGAGGGGAAAGAATGAGAGGAAGGGAAATGTGGGAAGGAAAATGTGGATTGATGTTTGTTTGTTGTTAGGAAACGGGGGAGGTGATTTTTTAAGGTGGAGGAAAATACATGTGGGATTAATGTGGTTTAATGTGGGATGGAGTAAGATATGGGAGTGTGATGGGATGATATCCTCGAGTGATAATTGTGATATATTGTGAATTTGATGTGATCATGTGATATAGTTTTTTCGTTTTGTATTAATTATATCATTTTATCATTTTGATTTATTTTAAATTTTTTGTAATGTTTTTATATTTGAATAGATTTGTGTAGATAAGAATTAAAGAAAATAAAATGAAAAGGATTGTGTGATTGGAAATTACAATTAAAGAAAAGAGACAAATCTGTATAGGGTGAATATAGTAGTTATAATGGGACCGAGGGAATACGTAATATAATTAGACATTTTCTTTCAAATATATTACCTTCGTCCTATTCAAATTACAATATTAGTATATGTCAGTAATAAAGTTATATTGCGAATTGTCCGCGAAATGATCAAATATCGTTTGGAAAAATTCTTGATAGGTACCCCTATGCAATTTTAATTCCACTTTTTATTCTTGATAGGTATCACTAAAATAATACATTATAATTTTACCTTTATAAATATACAAATCCTAATTTATAACCCTAGTTAAAATTCCATAATCCATCGTTGACCAACGTTGTAATCACCCACGACCGACAATCGTCATCATAATAGTTCATCCAGTACGCCCATCGTTATGTTGTCGACGTCATCACCCACAACCGACCATCAACACCATAACACTACATACATCATCATCATCGCCATCATAACAGTTCGTCCATCACCGTCACAACCATCGTCAGCATCACCCACAACATTAGTTCGTCCATCGGTACGTACGCCACAATAACAGTAGGTCCATCGCAGATTCAGTATATCCATCACCGCTACCCAATCCATCCTCGACACCATCGTCACCCCCTTCGCCTCCATCGGGGTTGTTCGAATCCTCCACGTCATCGATTTCAACGTCGGATTTTGCTCCACCTTGACCTCGCTCATTAGTTCGTCCATCGATACGTACACCACAATAACAGTACGTCTATAAGCAGGTTCAGTACATCCACCGCCGCTACCCAATCCATCCTCGACACCATAGTTGTTGTCAGGGTTGTCGGAATCCTCCACGTCGTCAATTTCGACATCAGATTTGGCTCCTTCTTAGCCTCGCTCATCCGCGACATTGTCGCATCCAACTCCGTCATCTCCCTCCGAATCACCGCCATCGTCGCTTATCAATCGATCACCCCAATGATGACGATGACGTACAACGCCATCGCCATCGATCCGTCCTCACCTCAAATCTTGAGACCTTTATCCGACCCAAGGGCCGTCTCAGATCTGTCGTCATGCGTCGCTGCCTGTGATCAAAATTCGTCGTCCTCCGATCCCTTTCCTTTCTAGATGATTTTGATTTGTGGTGTTATGATTTGTGGTGAAATATGGATGATAGAGGGGTTATGGTGGGAGTGATAGGAGGATAGAGAGAATTGTACTCCATTGAATTGAATGTGGTATGGAATTAGGGTTGTATCATTAGTTTTCATTTATGAACGTAAGGTTAATATAGGAAGAAGAAAAAAAAATAATTTTCAAAATGGGGTACTAGATGAAAAATAAAACGGGTGGGATATCTCCTTGTAATTAAATTCTCCAAACGGTACATCTAGGTAAATTTTTCATATCGTTTTGGGCAAAATTATCATAAAACACTAATGATAATTTAAGTCATGTTTTACAATTTTAGGTCTATAACGTAATTTTCTTACGTCGTTAATACGAATAACGAATCTTTTCAAAATACGTGTTGAATAGTACAGTGATGATGTAACGTTGTAATATAAATTAGAAGGAGGAAATATATTAACTTGATAAATACTTTTTTAAGGATTTTGGTAAATACTTTTAAATGAATATGTTATGAATTTTTTTGTTTTTATTATCGTTTCCATGGTTTAAGATCTACTAAACGACACAAATAACCTAATAATAGATCATTCTTCACATATTAAAAAAAAGACTTTGTTTTGTGTAGAGATGTGATAAAATACAAATTACTCTTATCATTTTGAAGATGTAAAGTACAGCTATCTTAATAATAAACAATTTTTTATAATCATGTGATCCATAATTTAATAATCAAAAAAAAACAACATCAATTTATGGTCCTTCTCATACTCGGTCATTTTCTCTTTTACTATCAAGGCGCAAAACGACCTAAGCATTTTGCAAAAAAAGTTGCTAACCGACGTGAGTGAGTGGTTGTGCATGTAACAAAATCTGAAAGCATCAATTGTCAAAACTTTTTTCTGTTCACATAATTTACGACAAAGATTGGGTTCAACCTAAAATTTTCGGGATTTTAGAAAGGTTAGGATGAACGCAAAATGATATGAGTTGGTTTATAACGTGATATGAGGAAAAAACTGTGGTGGGTTTAAGCATGTGGTGACGAGAGACTGTCGTTATTGACTTGATAAATAATACTCTTTTTATCTCATATTAGAGATAATATTTTTTTATTCGGATCGTCGTAAAATATAATCAATATATCATATTTATTAATTTTTTTCACATAAAAAACACTAAAACAAATCACAATTTGCTGCCGTACATCCACTACCTCCTTCCTCTTTCTTTCTTATTTCTCTCTTAAACCATACTTACAACCCACTATATATCACTAAAAAAATATTTTTTTTTCATCAAATCCCATAAAAATTCAACAAACACATAAATCAATATGTCCGGTCAAACTGTTCGAATATTTTGAAACGGAGGTATTAGTATCTCCGTCCCAAATTATATGCAATTATTTGATCCGATTAATTCTTATGGATTTTGATGAAAAATATATATTTATAAAATGATAATGGGGTTACTGTGTAATTATGAGAAAAAATAATAAATATATTATAATTGAATTAACATGTCATCCACGTATACACATACTATGACAGTCCCTCTAGATGTGCTTTTGAAGTAGACACAGTTGTCTCCTTCATTTATGCAAAAACCATTTGACAACATTGCTTTGTCAAATTTTTCATGCCACTGTTTAGGGACTTGTTTGAGCCCATATAGAGACTTCACAAGTCTGCACACCTTATTTTCTTATCCAGGAATAATAAATCCTTTCGGTTGTTCCATATAAATTTTTTCCTTCAATTTTACATTCAAGAATGCTGTCTTAACATGCATTTGATGGATCTCCATGTTATTTAGAGCTGCTACTGTAACAATCACTCTAATAGATGCCATTCTTGATACATGAGCGAAGGTATCAAAATGATCAAGACCTTCCTTTCGTTTATAGCGTTTGGCTACCAATCTCGCCTTGTACATATCAACAGTACCGTCGGGCTTAAACTTTTTCTTTAGTGTCCATTTGCAACCCAATGGTTTTGTATATGGTGGTAAATCTACCAGCTCCCAAGTGTGATTTTGCATAATGGATTCCAACTCACTATTAATGACTTCTTTTCAGAGCGGAGCATCTGGACATGACAAAACCTCTTTAATTGGCGTTGATTCTTGATCTTCCATCATAAACGTATCAAAGTCTGGACCAAAACTCTTGGTCTTTCTTGATCATTTGCTCCTTCTAGGTTCTACGTCCTCTTGATGTGAACTGTTGGAGATTTCTCGAGGTCTCTTTTGAGATTCTGTTTCTTTTCTTTTCTTACATGGAAATATTTCTTCAAAAAAAAAAAAAGTATTCCTTTATTCAATTATCGTTCCTTCTTGTATCTCAGAATTTTCTGATCTGTGCACAAGAAACCGATAAACACTACTATTATGTGCATATCCAATGAATATACAATCAACAGTTTTAGGGCCTATCTTCACTTGCTTAGGCTTCGCTATTTCTACTTTAACCAAAGCACCCCCACACTTTGAGATATTTGTAAGAAGGCTTATAGCCTTTTCATAACTCATGAGGAGTTTTATCACTGCTTTTATGTGGAATTTCATTAAGATATAATTAGCAAAGAGTATAGCCTCTCCCCACAAATTCTAGGGTAAACCAGAACTTATCAGCTTGGCATTCATCATTTCTTTCAATGTACGATTCTTGCGTTCAGCAATGCCATTTGATTGTGGTGAATAAGGTGCTATCGTTTGATGAATAATGCCTACCTCATTGCAGAATTCATCAAAAGGAGCTTCATATTCTCCACCTCTATCACTACGAATACTCTTTATTCGTTTGTCAAGTTGATTTTCAACATCAACCTTGTACTGCTAGAATGCTTCAAGAGTTTCATCCTTACTTCGCAACAAGTACACATAGCAATACCTCATACAATCATCGATGAAAGTAATAAAATCCTTTTTCCTGCCTCGAGTTTGCACAAACTTTAAATCACATATATCACTGTGAATAAGTTCTAGAGGCGTAGTACATCTTTTCACCGAAAGAAAAAGACTCTTTGTTATTTTATCCTCTACACAGATCTCACATTTATGTGGATCTACTTTAAACTCTGGAAGTAAATCCATACTTATCAATCTTTTGACAGTTTTGCAATTGACATGTCCAAGTCTTACATGCCACAAATCAGAATACTCAAGCAAGTAAGAAGAAGGATTATAATTGTTATTAATCATCGTCTTGCGGGATACAGACATACAATTGACCTTAAACAGGTCATTAGATACATAACCTCGGCCAATAAAAATACCATTTTTGATCAGAACAAACCTATCTGACTCAAAAACCATTCTAAATTCTGCTTTAGACAACAATGTTCCCAACACTAAATTCTTCCTAATGTCAGAAACATGCAATACATTCTTAAGGGTAAGTTCTTTTTCTGAAGTAAGCTTTAGTACAACAGTTCCTTATCCTGCGACAACAGATGATAAAGAATTACCCATGTACAATACCTTGTCATTAACAGGTATATAGGTAGAGAACATTCCCTTGTCTGCGCAAGTACGGTTGGTGGCTCCAATATCCACGAACCATTCTCTTGTGTTCTCGACCACATTACCCTCCAGTATGACTGCACAGAGACTCAGTTCGGTCATTTCTGCGAACATGTCCTTACTTTTGGTTAGGTTGATTCTTCCTTGACCGTCCTTCTTAACCTTGCAGTCTTTAGCCCTGTGGTTGGGCTTACCACACACGAAGCAGTTGCCTTTGAACTTTTTTGTTTGTCTTTGCTTTTGCTTACCGGGTTGCTTCCTCTTGCGGCTCGTCCCAGGTTCCACGAGATTGGCTCTTGCCTCTAGTGGCATCTTGCTTGTCTTCCTATCAGCAAGGCGATAGTCCTCCTCGATCCTCAAACAGATGATGAGATCTTCAAGTTTCATCTCCTTACACTTATGCTTGAGATGATTCTTGAAGTCTCTCCAGAAGGGGGACAACTTCTCAATAATGACGACAACCTAAAAAGTCTCACAGATACCTTCCGTCAGTATGTCATGGATGATGATTTGGATTTCTTGGATCTGACTCATCAACGTTTTGGAGTCTACCATCTTGAACTCCAGGAAGCACGCCACCACGAATTTCTTTGATCCAGCGTCCTTGATTTTGTATTTCTTCTCCAAGGAGTCCCAAAGAGATTTGACGGTCTCATACGAACGGTACACGTTATAGAGCGTGTTATCTAGTTCGTTCAGAATGTAATTGCAGCATAGGAAGTCGTTGTGCTTCCATGATTCCAACGACACTATCTTCATAGGGTCATTCTCTTCCGCATCAAGTTATGATTTCTCCTCAGACAGAAACTTCGTCAGACTGAGGGTTATGAGATAGAACAGTATCTTCTGTTGCCATCTCTTGAAGTCCACTCCCGTAAACTTCTCCGGTCTTTCCCCGTGCACCATAGATGGTGCCACAACCACACGAGGAGGGTTTGTGCTTATTCCAGTAACAGTATTTGGAAACTCAGTTGTCATTTCTTCTAGATACACAGACAGAAACAAAGGTGTGTCATTAACTTTATCACACACGCAGATATACAATGGAAAATAGATCAATATTACTTCGTTATAGCAATAAAGATCTACAGGATTTGTATTCAGAAGCCGTAGACAATGCAATCAAATTTGTAGACTCGAAGGTAATTAAACTCGTAGACAAAATAATCGATTTTCGTAGACAAGACAATTGGAATCTCTACGCAAACACCAAGTCTTAGTCAAACAGTATAAATCGGTCTTAAGATTGTTGTAAATTTGATTATAATTTAGAAATAGTGAAGGAAAGAGGGAGCGAACAGATAATCGAGACGAGTGAAAACACTCTTTCCTTAAGATCGATTTGTCCCATTCTATGTACACGGGTTACGGCAATCAGTCCTCAAGGTACAACGACAAACGCATATGATCAAGTTGTACTACTTGATCATACATCATTCGTACCTTTGGTGCCTTGAATGTTTCTGGAAAGACAAAAGAAGAAGAAGAACGCAAGATGTAACGCATGTCGATTCGCTCGTGCGCAAAAAAACAGAGTAAGAGAACACAAAAACACGTTGATACGCTCGTGTTTTATGCATGCACAAAAGAGTGAAAGAGTCAAAGAAAATCAGAGTGTGTATTTCGCAGGCTTTGGTGATGGTTTTATAGAGAACGGCGGGGACAGATACCTCTTGACGCGTTCTGTTGCAGAACAAAAAAAAAAAAATGAGGAAATGAGTTTTGGGCTTGGTCCAGCGGCCCAAACAACAGCAGAGCGGCCCAACGAGCCCAACGGTCGCGACCCGATCTGACGCGGCGTGTGTGTGCTAACCAAAACAAGCCTAGGTCCTCTCCCACACATAAAATTGGGTACCTCAAAGAGGTCCAATCCTTATCCTCATATTCTCAATTATAAACTACCCTTCCATCAACACAATCTTTCATATGGTTTTAACAACTTTTGCTACATTCAACCATATTCAATGCATTAAATATCACACTTTGAGTATCAATTTCGCATTCACTTTTTTATGAGTTTTGAAAAAACAATTATACCACGTTCACCTCCAATGAACGTAGATTGCATTAAACTCAAAGTCACTTCAATTCGAAATCGTTGATCCATATTAAAATACGATGAAATTTGCTCGAAACACACACTCAATCCTAACGGGTTTCCACTTTTCCCATCTTTTTCCATGAATTTACACAATCGCCATGCTTTTGACCTATCCCATGACAACACAAACACAGCTTCAACAATTATGTTTTTATCCTATTCCATTCTCATGTTCGCACGCGCGAAAAGATGGAGGAAAAAAAAAAAAAAAAGGAAAGAAGCCAAATGGAACTATGAGATTGGATAATGCATGTAATTGATTTTTTTTATTTTTCTAATACATAAGGAGTTTTTTTATTATTTTTAAATCATGAAAAGTGATTTTATTTTATAAAATTATTATTCATGATTTTTTAATTGACATGAATAATTAGTAGGTTTTAACTTATATTTCATATTGTACTTATCTATTCATAAACTTGAATTTTTTAAAATAAAGACAATAATGGTATATGGAGTCGAAAAAGTATTATCCCAATGTTATGGCATTACACTGATCAAATGTTAGTTTTGTGCAATATTCTTTCATCCTATTTACTTAACTATAAAGCATAATATTTAAAAAAAATGACAATACTTTTTAAAATGTGGTCAAAATTTTAAACTCTCCTCTTTCTATATGTCGCAAATAACATTATATTACTGTATAATAGAGATATATTTAAATAAAATAGGCTTATATATTATATATGTGTTTGTGTCACAATCTAAAATGAATAAGTGATAAGGAAGAATTTTAAGTTGGATTTTCATACATAGAAATCTTGAAGAATCAATTATGATTCTACGTTCACTGTTTATGCAACAGAAACACTTAAAATATAAATTATTACTTCATAATATGTATTCTATTATTTCCATCATAAAACTATCATAATGAAAAAAATCAATATTTTTTATAGTTTATGTGCAAAGCACGGATGCTTACCTTGTATAATTTAAAATAATCTAAATAAAAAATTGTTAGCGTCACATGGTCGGTCTACTCAGATTTTCCAAAGATCTCGTTTGCCCTTTTTTTACCTAGAAGGTCAACATCATCACGTCACACTTTTTATTTTTATTTTGAATATTCAACACTGTCGCACCTTTAATCCCATATCAATATGTGACTGTGAATCGAACAAAAGCGTTGGATATTATTCCATCATCTCTTCTACTCAAAATAAAGAAAATATTTTTATTGACTGTTAGTGAAATTTTTTATTGACGTATGAAACAATTAAAACTCATTTATAAAAATTTAATGTCTAAATTGTCGTAGTAATATTTCTTTCATTTCAAAATACATGTAATACTTGTCTCGTAAAATTTATATTTTTTTTTGACAAATTTTTAATCTAAATGATTTTGAATCGTCATCATTTGTTATTATGCATTCAATTACCTCATGTTAAAACTGTTATAGTTAACTTTTTTACGCTTGTCAAATTTATGATTAATCACAGATAAATTTATCTATGAGTATAGATAATCCAATGGTTGTTCTTTAAAGTTTATGATTATTCAAATTCAAATCCAAAAAGAAAAAAAAAACCATCCAACTTTTTCTTTTTCTTTTTTTATAACCAAAAAAAAACCATTCAACATAAAATATTGACATTAAGATTTTCCTAATCACATATAAATTTATTTGTGATTACGCACACACTCATTCTTCCCAAAAATATGTTTTTAGCTTTTTTTCTTAAAATTATATAAAAAATTAAAAATAAATATAAAATCTTATTTCGAATCAAAATATTATATGTATAGTATTGGGACGGAGGTGCAACTACTATCTGAAAACTAGAAATAACTATTTTGGATTTAAAGAATAAAGGGCGATGAGTCGTAGTGTTTTATGTCAGTCGTCCCGTTTTATGTGGTGATGTGGCGAAATTGAATAAATAAATAAAATATATTTTTAAAATTAGAGGAGTGACATTAATTTATTAGTAAAACTTATTATTCCTTCTCACATAAATTGAAACCGAAAACAAACATGGCTTAAACAAATTTTTGTGTCACAAATAATCTTTGGGACGGTCAAATGTCATTTCTTATAAAATAATTGTAAAAAAGTAATGAGAGTTTAAGTCTGTTTTTAAATCCTGAGTCACTGGAATAATTTTGTTATATTGTTAAGAAAAATAATAAAATTTCTCAAAATACGTATTAAATATTATAATTATTATTGAATTTTTTAATTTACGAAAGACAGAAGAAATAAAATACACACATAACATTTGTACAAATAAAATTTTCACTTGTTAGTTATACAATTAAATTAAAAATAAGACACGACCAAAATAGGACACATAACATGTATGGGTATATAAATATCGTGTATATATAAAACACGACGGATATTCCCGGACTGACGAGTCAAATGATTGCATCTTATTTGAAACGAAAGGAATTCTCCTTCCATCACAATATATATGTAGCAATTTGAGTTTTTATATTATTCAATATATATTTATATGAATTTTATTATTTATCTAAAAGATACGTAATTTATCACGTTATTAATGTAGAGTTAAAGTTAGCATGCAACTTAAACTATTGTTATGTTTAATTATATTTTTATAAAAAAATAATATTGGTTGTCCATTGATATGAGTTAAAGATTGCATCCACAAATCTCATTGTGGAATTGTTGCATGTATATTGAGATAAAGGAGTATCATTCAATGATTAGGTGAGGGGTTTTAGGTAATACTGCAAAAAATAAAATAAAAATCAATAATAAAACCAAAACACTAGTTCATACAAAATAAAATGATTTTATTTATAAACAATCTAAAATATTATATTTAGTTGAATCAGGAAACACAAATCAAAAATTATTTTTTAAAATTTTAAAATTTTTTTCCTTTTGTGTAATCCATTTAAAAAACAATAATAGACAAAATAAACTGTTCTATTTAATCGCTTAATAAAACGAAAAATTAAACTACTACCAAACGACCTAACATAATTTATTCACGTGTCAAAGAAAGCTTTTCTGTGTTGTTAAGTCGTTGAGATGTCAACTGCAGCAATTGTAACATGCGGAATGCAAGATATACTTACATTTGTACCTTAGTATCCTAACAGGCTGGATATTTGCTTGTTAAATTGTTTTAAATGCGACATTATTGATGATCGGATAAGATATGGTTGATTATGACATATGGTTGATAGATGTATGAATGAGATATTGGTTGATATTGTTTTTCTTTTCGGTAATAATTGGTAGATTTTGAATTGATTGTTCATATCAATTATCAATATGATTTTCTTTTTGAGGGATAATAATGATCAATATGCTACTGCTATTAAACATGGAGGTAATTTATATTTAGTATGAAAGTTATGTCACAAGAGATGTTAGGATTGCAGTTATTGCAATTTATGTTTGATACATGCTATAATCCTCGGGTATCTCAAATTTAATTATCATTTTTTTAAAGTTTAAAATTTAAAAATTTGAAAATAATTTAATTTAAAAAAATCAACAAATATAAATCTACAGTGACAGTCAGTTTGACTGTATCAACCGCAGATTCTCTTTTTTCATGTTATAAATACTACATCTTAAAATTTTAAAGATAAATGATTATACATTGGACTTGAGCATGATACGAGCCAAATTGAGTTGATCCTATCGAAGTTGTTTCATAACTAGCTGATCGTAGGCTTGCTTAGCTCGGTTCATATAATCGTCCAAACCAATTAAATACATAATATTCAAAACATAATAGTACATAATTTGATGCGCTTGGTCCAACACTACATTGACCTTTCGGGTATAAGTTAGGCCACAAAAATAACTATACAAAGGGACTCGTACTTAGCATTTTAATTATGTTATCTTTTGTTAAGCATATACTACTCCAATGGGATGATAGGCAAAAGAGGGGAAATTTAATGGGCTTAACATCCAAAAGGACAATTGGATTTTGTTGATACGATAAGAAGTGTACGGAATAACAATTAAACAGAATATTAATGAATCATTTAGTAGTAAGAGAACTTTACAAAAGGCTTTATACGGTACTCGTAAAATACAAAAGTACACAAGTATATTTGTGTTTACTTATTTGAACTAATGCATCATGTTTGTGTTAGGGATGGTATCCCATTTTGTCGGGGGAGATCCGAAACACATAATCAACGAAAATAATAGATTTTTGTGTTTGTTTCGAATTAGATCATCATGTTGTGGTGTTGCAATGGTAGAGGATCCAATTCTAGCTCTTTGGTTCTATGACCAATTGACCCCGACCGCATGATATAAATATAGTTTTAGTAATAATAGTAATTTTTTTTGATTGTCCCATGATACAAATTAATGATTACATTTATGAATATACATTGTTGAATTGTTGCATATATATTGAGATGAAGAAGTATCATTCAATGATTAGGTGAGGGGTTTTAGGTAACGCTGCTCAAAAAATGAAAATAACAAACAATAATAAAAACAAAACAATAGTAAATGAAATAAAATGATTTTCTTTAAAAACAATCTTAAATATAAATATTTAGTTGAATCAGAAAACACAAATCGATCATTTTTTTTTAATTTTTAATTTTTTTTCATTTCGTTGAATCCAATTAAAAAACATTAATAAACAAAATAAAGTGACATATTTTATTCGTCTGTCAAAAGAAAGGTTTTTTTGTGTTGTTGAGTCGTTGAGATGTCAACTGTAGCAATTGTAACATGCGGAATGTAAGATGTACTTACATATGTGTACCTTAGTATCCTATTGGATTGGATATTTGCTGGTTAAACTGTTTTAAATGCGACAATATTGATGATCAGATAAGATATGGTTGCTAATGAGATATGGTTGCTAATGACATATGGTTGATAGATCTATGAGTGAGATATTGGTGGATATTGTTTTTTTGCGGTAATGATTGGTAAATTTTGAATTGATTGTTCCTATCAATGATCAATATGCTGTTTTTTTATTTTGGGGATAATAATGATCAATATGCTAATGCTATTAGACATTGCGGTTATTTATATTTAGTATGAAAATCTATGTTATAAATACTACATCTTGAAATTCTAAAGATAAATGATAGTAGTACGTTGGATTTGAGCATGATACGAGCGGATCGAAGTTGTATCATAACTAGCTGACCATAGGCTTGACTTATCTCGGTTCATATATTCCTCCAAATCAATTAAATACAAAATATTCAAGAAAACAATAGTACATAATTTGATGCGCCCTGTCCAACGCTACATTGACCTTTTGGGTATAAGTTAGGCCACACAAATAACAACCTATACAAAGGAACTTGTACTTTGCATTTTTAATTATGTTATCTTTTGTTAAGCATATACTACTTCAATGGGATGATAGGCTTAATACATTATCAAGTTTCAACCTAGCAACTCCAATGGGATGACAGGCAAAGAGGAGAAATTTAATGGGCTTAACATCCAAAAGGACAATTGGATTTTGACATTTTGTTGATATGATAAGAAGTGCACGGAATAGCAATTAAACAGAATATTAATGAATCATATAAGTAGTAAGAGAACTTTACAAAAGGTTTTATACGGTACTCGTAAAATGCAAAAGTACACAAGCATATTTGTGTTCACTATGTGTGAACTAATGCATCATATTGTGTTAGGGAGCATATCCCGTATTGTCGGGGGGAGACCCGAAAAATATAATCAACGAAAACAATAGACTTTTGTGTTCGTCTCGAATTAGATCAACATGTTGTATTGTAACGGTAGAGGATCCTATTTTATTTGTGTTAACCTTCTAGCTCTTTGGTTTTATGACCATACCGAATGATATAAATACAGTTTCTTTTAATAGTAATAACTTCGTTTGATGTTTTGATCTTGATTGGGTTTTCAGTCAAGATTTGAAAAAGTATTTGATGCAACATTATGGAGTCTGTGTTCTTCAAAATCTGTTGCTTATTATCAATTTTTACAACTACTTGGTCGTAGTATGATAGGATAACTAAGCGACAATGAGGCCATTTAGATTTTGGACAGGCCCAGATTCAGCCCATAGTTCACCAGTCTTACCTGAAGGGCTTCTTTTTTGGGCTAGGATTTGGCCCATGGGCTCAACTGGACACAATGCCCTTCTCAAAGACCTTAGACTTTCTGGCCCATGAAATACAAATCACAAATCTATTATAAGTATATAAACTTATATTAGGTTTTGTTGAGATCAAAGTTTGGGTTTTTTTATTATCAAATTTAATTAATCCTATATTAAATATCCTTAATATTTATGATCATAAATTAAATTCACTTATATATATTGACATTTTATTTTCCCTACAATGCAATGTAATTCAAATATTTATAAAAAAGAAAAAAACATAAAATTATAAACTATTTATGAAGTTCAAACTTATTTGGATTATCACCACAAACTATCAAACAAAAATTTAATAAGACTAGAAAAGCTACAAATTAAAGTTAGATAATATGCTTTTCATAATAAATAATATTAAATTTTTTTCCATTTATTATGAATCAATACAAAATTCGACACTCTTCTTCAATAATTAATATAATTAACTTATCAAATTCAAAAATTAATAATAATGATATATATTATACTAAGCGAAATATCTAAAACTACAAGATTTTATAAATAATTTCAAAAACATTTACACAAAATCAAATTTTCCTAAAATTATAATTTTAAGAACTCCACTCCCCCATCCCCCCTCTCTCTCTCTCTCGTCATACTAATCCTAAACTCAACTTGATTCACTGAGATGCCACTGGGGCAAGCGCGTAATCTTCCGCACCATCTTTCAGTTCGTAACAGACGACTACTGCAAAACAACCAAACAAAACTCCCAAAACACCAAAAAACACAACCTCTTCTCTTCCTAGTTTCCTCCGAAATCAACCAACAATATTCACAATCAATCGACAAATCCTCACAAAATGGATGAATCCGAGGTAATTCAAATACCCTTTTCGATTTTTCACACAAATCAAACCCCTTTTTTTCCCCTTTTTTATCACTACCATCAACATATTCCAACTTCTACTATGATTGCCCAGTTGGCTTCTGATTCTGGATTTCTGTTTTCGTTTCGAATCGATTGAATGTTATGTGTTTCTGAGTACCCTTTTTGAGGGATCTGAAATGGGATTGTGTTTTTTGCAGAGAATGACGGCTTTGAAGAGGGTTTATGCGGATATGATGTTAGATACGGCGAAGGAGGCGGCGGGGAGAGTGATGGTGGCGGAAAGGAGGGTGAGAGTGGTTGAGTATGAGTTGAAGGAGACGAAGGAGGAGGCGGTGAGGGTTTTGGTTTGGACGAAGCGGATGATCGATTCGAATGTATGAAGGGTTTTGGTTTGAGGGTTTGGGGTTGATCATTGATGTGTGAGTTTTGTGATTGTTTGATTGTGTGATTGGTTTTGATAATGTGGGTGTTTTGATGGGTTGTCTTATTGTGTTTCTGTGTTGAGGGTTTGTGGGTTGTCGACGAGAGTCGTAGCTTGTTATTGTGTTTTCGAGATTGGATGATGAATGATTTCGCGGTAATGTGGTTGTTTGTCAATGAGTTGGTAGAGAAGCCTTTGTAGGAATCCCAGAAAATTTGCATCTAATATATGTAAAATTGATTTGTTACTCCTCTCGTTGTCAATTGGTTTTAGGACTGAAGTTCATGTTTCTACAGAGATTTTGATGTGTTAATGTGGAGATGAAGTTTGTGTTGTACATGTAAGAGTGATGTGCTCATTCGGTGTTGTGATTATTGATGGTGAGCATCTGTATTGATCATTTATCGAGTTCCTTGCTGAGAAGAATATGCTCAAGTTTCTTATAACCTTCTTGTTATAGAGATTTTACGGTTAATCTTTGATTCATCTTCATTGAAGTCACCTAAGCAGTGTATTTCATTCTATATATGGTTAACCTACAGCTTAAGCTTTTGATAGAGTTGATTTCTTGATATTTGTATGTTAATGAACAATCTATAAGTTTTCGTAATTACTTATTTGGTGCTATGTACAGATGAGAGAACTAGAGATAAGGTCTCAAATTCAACAAAGAAAGATTGAAGAACTCGAAGCACAGCTCCAAGAAGCCGAGGATATAGTCGGTGATCTAAGGTTAGAGTTAGGGGAAGCACAATGTGAATTGGAGAGGCTAGCGAAGTACCAATGGCGACCCATGGAAGAAATTGTTACTGTTGACGATGTTGTTCACTCGCAAGAATGTGAAATGCAGGAAAATGATGTGAAGGAATGCGGATTCACATGTAGTCCTCAGGAAGATACAGATGAAGTTGTCACGACTAATGTTTCAGCATGTAATGCAATAACTGATGCGAATGATCATTTGGATGTTCTTTCTGGGGATGATTTTTATGTCAGAACTATGGAGCCCGAGTTGTATAAAAATGGTTGCACTCAAAGGATTCGAGCTTCTGATGGAAACTCGCTAAATGGGCATCGTCCGCTGGATGAAGAGATGGATGACGTGAAGAGCAGACAAGTTGTCGAAGATGACAAGAATCACTTGACACCTTTTCCTAGTAAAGGAAATGGGCGCTCTATGGACGAGGACCTAGATGAAGCAAAAGTAGCAGGAAATGACATCACGAATGTCCTCGAAGCGATTGGGCAAGTTGGTCAGGCAGAAGCTAACGACTCTAAGACCATGATCGTTCCTGCCAAGGAAATGCTGGAAGGCGCCGATCTTGCTGGCACCATATCTTCAGAGACTTCACCTGCTGATTCTGCTGTGAGACCATCCGAAACATTTCATGTAGAAGACTTGAGCAATGGACACACGGCTTCTGATTCAAGAATGCACGATGATTCCCATGTGATGTTGCCTGTTACTCTCCATGGTGCTGGTAAAAATTCAGTAGTTGCCGAAGACATGAAACTGGAGAACTTCTTGGTGTTGAATAGCCACGTAAGTGTTGTGGAAAATGGTTCAGGAATATCAACTTGTCGGGCAGGGCTGCTTGAACAGAATGGAGAATTAGCTGGTTTAAAAGCTCCAGTATCCGATTCAACAAATAGTGTTGCTGAAGAAGACACTGATGATCGCCTCATTAAGTATATATTCCAGAGGAAACGCAAGAAATTGCCCATCAGCCTTGATCATGACGATGCCATGAATGGTGCAGGGAAGAACCACATTGCCGCTTCTGAAGCAAAAGAACCAAATCTGCTGACAGGTTGGTATTTACCGTTGTCTGGTTATATGTTACGCAACTTTGTGCAATATCTACATGGCCCCATTGCAATGCTGTGAAGCCCTTTTGGCATAACACTGTCTCCATCATCCTTGCACCTGAGTCCTTAATTTCCAAAGAAGGTTTCGGGCTTCCTCGGCTTACATAACCATCCTAAAAGATTTTTTTTCCTAGCTGCATTATTTGAGTAGCAAATGATTGAACAATTTTCTTAAAGGGAGCAACTATGATGTGTTACAGAACCATTCTTGGAAATTTTTGCTCTAGAAATATCGCTCTGTGGTTCTCAATTCGGTTTTAAGAAACAAAATACCACGAAATTCAGAAGTCTTGTTTAAGAGGCTAATCTTTGATTTTTTTTTTTCCCCCTGATGACGAAATCCATTGCCGGTTCTGTCTCTAAATCTTGGTGCTGTGCCATTTTGTTCATCTGCTACTGTACTTCGTCTGTCATGACAAGATGGTCTTGTATTCATCTGTTATTATCATCTGCTCCTGTACTCTACCTGTCATGAGTCAAGGCACTAGGATCTCGATTTCATCTCCTATCATGTCCATCTGCATTTTTTCCAAGATATAAATTATTATTTCTTACAATGCTCAAGTAATGCGGCAATTTTCCTTGGTAATTAGTATTGCTAGCGCATTGCTTTCATGGTCATTGTTTTGATGTCAATGTCTTTGCCTGTGCAGCTGATTGGTTTGTCCGAGAAGAAATGGAGGCAGTAGATGGTGCTATATCTCGCCATTGCCGTCATTCATCTGTATTTCATGACTCCAAGAGCGTGGTATAGATCATCGAGACGAGATGTTATTTACTGGTGAGGATATCATACCAAATGACATGGATATCACCATATTCAGGCGTCTAAGAGAGTTCACTGTTCCTGAAAGTGCATGTCATGTAAATCCTTGGCAGCGGAACCCTTTTTGGCGGTAGTTATAGCATACTAATCATATGTTATTGTTAATCAAGAAATACCAAGAATACTGATCCGAGTGTTGCATAGGATGAAGAAAGATAATATAAACAAATAGTATTAAACTTACCTATATAGATTAATGTATATGAAACGTGATATTTTTTTTTTTTTTTTTGATAAGCTCTATCAAAAGTTATTGTTTTATTATATTAAAAGACGATTTCATATATAAAATTGTTTGGATTTTTTATAATTATTTTCTTGTGAAAGAATTTGCATATATAGTTATTATTTATTTTTTATTTGATCTATAAATATTTGATGTTGCATTTGAGATATTAACTTTTGATTATAATTATAGATATGATTGTTCAGATTTTTTCACTTTTGATCAAATAGTTATGTTAAATTTAATATTGTCAAAATTTAATCGTTCAATTTATAATCAAAGATCGTAAATTAATTGGATAAGTTTCTGTTAGTTTAAATAAAATAAAGTTACTTGATTGTCCATGAAAATTTTTAAATGACAATAATACCCTGTCATATGGTTTATCGTTTGTTGCATAGATTAGATTGGATAGTTATGTGAAATTTAATACTGTTAAGATTTAATATCAATCGTTTAATTCATAATCAAATGCTAAAAATTAATTGAATATGATTCTATTAGTTTAAATAAAACAAAATTACTTGATTATCCATTATAATTTTTAAATGATAATTATATCGTGTCATATCGTTTGTCATGGAAATAATTTGTCGCGTTTAAAAACGACTGAGTAATACGATATATATTAGATTAGATTAAATTAGATTTTTAGTTTTTATTTTCTTTAAATATCTATTTAATAAAATAGACAACGTCCCATGGGACATCATGATATACCGTCGGAAAATTTTGGATAATAGTGTATATATTAGCTTGGATTGATAGTAAATAACTTTACTCTTCAATCACGTGATCTGAGATTCGACATCTTTTTATGAAAATTAAAGAGATATTTTGATTACTTTTTTCTTATCCTCTAGCTATAACCCAATTTACAAGCAAAGAAAAGTTGCCTACCAATCTACAAGTGATTTCTTATATACTTCATCCATCACACGAAAAATATAATACTTAGTTTTATTAGATTGTCCCATCATAAATGCAGCATGTTCATAATTAATGTCATAACTGTTATAATAACCCCTATTATGAATGTAAATTTAACTCACACATAAAATGGTTGCGTTTTTCATGAGACGGAGTTAGTATTTCATACTTATCAGTTACATTATAATGTTGCAAAATAATTGATTAGGGTTGATAACAATTATGATCAAAATAGGAATCACAAAACAGAGAATTTGGAAAAAAAAAATCTAAAAACAAATCTAATCGAGACATGAGTTGGATTCACTATTTTTAAGACGATTTTTTTTCATAACGGTGCTCACAGATGTAACGAAATTCGTCTCCAAATTACAACGACTACGAACCCAAAATAAAAGAACTTCAAATCTAAGGTTTTGGGCATATCTTTCGATTTCTTGAACTCTCTCCTTGAAAAAACATGATGATCGAAAACGTTGGTGCAAGACGAACGATAAATATGTTATGTCTTTGGAAAACAGAGGATGACTTGTTGGAGGTTGGGAAGAAGAAGATATACATTTTTGTGATAACAGAGATAACAGATCTCTGTATTTATAGAATCGAACGTACATATTTCCTGAGGTGGCATGATGACATGTCATCTTTATGTTGACCTGACAATTGAATCAGATTTCTCCTTGTAACTTATACTTTCTCCGTTTTATAATATAGAAAGGACGATGATCCACAGTCAACGTTGGATATGAAGGATTATACAACCAACATTACTTAACCGTTCATTTGTGAGATGGACGATCAAGATTCAAAGAATTTTCGTTACTTCGAGGGTTCTTTTTTCCGAAATCCGGGATTCTTTTTTCCGGAAGGACCAATCCATCCGGAAAAAAATCCCCGAAAGACCATTGGATTTTTGGTACATCCGGGAGTCCATCCGGGAAAAAGAATCCCGGAAGGTAATTTTTTTTGATATATCCGAGATAAATTATCCCGGTATCAGTGTTTCTTTTTATCGGATAGGGATGAGTTTGATTTTAATTCAGCCGTTCATTTTTCAAATGGACGGTTGGCCTTTGTTGGCTGGCTTACATAGCCAACGTTGGCTGTGGATCATCTCCCATATAGAAAAAATATATTGATCTGACACGCGGATTTATGTGTGTGTTGGATTTTTATGGAATTTGATGAAGAAATAATATTTTTTGAGTGGTAGTGGGATTTACTATAGCAGATGAGATTGATTTGATATTTCTTTATGTTAAAAGGTTATCAAATAAGATATGTTGTTTATATTTTGGGACGATTCAATTAGACAAATGTTGTTTATATTATGAAACGGATGGAATACACAACATAGAAATTTTATCAAATGCACTAAAAGACCATATCAAACAATAATATTATGGGTATTAATTTTTTATTTATCCGAAATAGGTTTTGGAGAATATAAATATACCAAATTGATCTACGCATAACGTAAATTGTATTAATCTCAAATTCGTTTCAATTCGACAATCGAAACCCGCTCAAATTTTAGGTCAAACATTAGTCAATCTCGGATTGAAAACCCAAATTTCCTACATTTAGAAACAATGAATTGTGTTGTATTGAGGATCATATTAGTAGCTTCATATACATGATACACCTTAAAATACAACTGCCAATCGAAATATACTCTCTTCGTCGCTTAATATAAATAACCCTTGTTTATTTAAACTGTTTCAAAATATATACAACATATCATATTTAGTAAGTAATTTTTTTACATAAAAAAAAATCAAAACAATCACCATCTGTTATAATACACCATACTATATATCTCCTCTTACAACTACTGCATAAACCCTTTTACCATTAAAATAATGTTCTTTCTTCAACGGATTTCAGAAAAATTCAACACACATAAATACGCGTGTTACATCAATCGATTGTCTATATCACAGGGTGAAAGGAGTAAAATACATTGACTTTCCAATGTTTTTTTTTTTTTAGACCAATTCTTTTTTTTCACATCATACTTTATTACTACTTTTGCCCCATAATTCTTATAACGCATATGTATTTTGTATTATTTTATACTCATAAATAAAAATCTTGTTTTGATATCAAATCACAATTGATCATCCCGCAATATGTATTAGGTTAGAGTACGTAACTTATACAATCATTGATGTTTCGCGATAAAATTATTAAAAATTACGTTTGATCGTTGTTATATGCGCGTCAAATTTTATATCGACACGCATATCCAATCAATCTGTTATAATAATTTTGGAACAGAGAAAATATATATCTATCACTCCAATGATTTAAATTGCACGTTGTGCATACTATTTTATACGTATTTTATACACGTATATTTTATATACGTGTTTTATCACACCTATGATTTACATTACACGCGTCAAACATATACGTATTTAATACTATTTTATATATATGAATATAAATCTCATTTTCATATCAAATCATTTCTGATTTTTCCGCAATATGTATTAGGTTGAAGTACGTAATTTTTACAACTATTGATGTTTCATGACAAATTTACAAAAAAACTACGTTTGCGTTGTTGTATGCGTGTCAAATTTTATATCAACACGTATGTTTGATCAAAATGTTATATTTTTTTGGAATTGAAAGAATATACAAATTCATCACACATATAGAATTACGTATCGTATCAAATCGTTTTAATTAAATTAAAAAAAAAAGAGAATATATATAAAAGCATTCCTGTATTAAATTTTGCCATTTCATCAGCCGAAAACGAACAAGCCACAACGGCGGCGGAGAAATTCAGAGAGGGGAAAGTAGAAATGGGAGGAGTAGGTGGGGCGGCGGCGAAGGTGGGGGACTGGGCCTTCAAGGGATTCACGGCGGCGCTGGGAGTCGCCACCGTGTACCTCGGCGTCACCTTCTCCGTCAACGTCTACCGCGGCCTCTCCTGGCACAACTCCCAATCGGTACCACTCTCACTCCGCCCCCTTTTCCTCGTAGCAATTCAATTAGGGTTTTATGAGAGTAAAACTCGGCTGGGTTTGTTGGGTGTTACTTGTTAGTTTCCCACATGGACTGTGGGGGAGACAAGGTGATGGATTGCAAGCCCTAACTGTGAAGGCATGTTTTAAATCCGTGCGAGCTGTTGCTGACAAGTCCAAGGCGGATAATATGATATGGGGAGTGGGCTTGTAATTGTTCCACCTTGGCCCGGTCCTAACAGTGTTGTTATATAGTTTGTGTTCTAATTTGATTTATAAATAGATTGCAAGTCAATTATCAAGATGCGCTTTAAATCTGGGGGTCATTGTTGGCAAACCCGAAGCGGATAATATCTTGACATGGGGAGTGGGGTTGTAGGTGTTCCACCTTGACTCGGTCCTAACAGTGTTGTAGTATAGTTTGTGTTCTGATTTAGGGTTCTAGCAGAATCATCGATTTGTGGATTTTGTGTTGATGAGTTCTGTGGGTGTGTGTTTTGGTGTTTATGTAACTGACCAGGAACGCTTTGCTGAGGAAACTTAATTTATTTATTTTTGTACCGGTCCCTCTAAATTTGCATGCAACGGGTGTAACTATGTAGGTGAAACTTGCAATGGGTATTGTAGTGTAGTTTGCTGTTTCAGTTATTTGTGGTAGATAACTAGATATTATGATCTCTGAATATGTTGGTGAGTAGTGGATGTGTTTGATTCAGGATATGGGATTATTGTTTGATGATATCAATTGAATTTGAAGCTTGAGTTGTAGATGTTGGGTTAGTGGAGATGAGATTTGTTCTGATGGTGCAGGGGAATTATCCATGGGGTTTGATTATTATGAATCTTTTGTAGGGAGCTCGGGCTAAGATCCTAATAACACGGTACTATAGGAGTAAGTATGAGATTGAGTCACGAGTTTCAATCGTGCAACCCTATTTGTTGTACAACCCTACTTGTTGTATGACCGGTGTTTGTTTGACACCTAGTGTGTGGTTTTTAAGGTTAAAGCTAGTGAAGGGCACTTGCTTTGGAGTAATAATATTGTGTGTTCTTTGCCATCTTGAGCTTTTGGTGGGGTTTAATTTCTGAATAAGGTTGTATGGAGAATGCAAGCCGAGTTAGCTGTAAAATTACATGATATGGAATTTTCTATGGGACCCACTTAACGAGAAAGTTCAAAGAACGAGGAGTGTGAAAGGGTGTGAGCCTGTGAGGTTGTGGTAACATGGAGTTCTAGCCGTAGTTCTTGATTTGGCATTGTTCTTCGTTTCAATGATATATAATAGATGAACATAGTAGTACGGTTTTCGATACTTGTCAGAAACCTGCTTGCTTGCCCTCTGTGGGGTTGCTGTGGTGCTGGAGGTTGCTGATCTAGTTGTTGTGAGGTCCTTTGCCTCTTTTGGGAAGATTTCGTCGATATCTTTGGATTAGTTCTTTGTTTCCATTATTCTATGGGGTAGATTAGGTACGTGTGACTGTAAACATAAGTTTTTTCCATCAGGTTATAAGCAGTTTGTGATTTGATGTCTATTTGGCTGATTATGTTGCGGGAGTTTGAAAACATTGGATCAATAAAAGGGGTATGCTGATATATGAGATGACAAGATTCAATTTACGTCGTTCAAAGTTCTAAATGCTGCCCCTCCCCTACACAGGAAATATTCGCTATAAATAAGCAGAATTTGAACCTGTATCCTTTCATATCATGTAGAGGCACCCACCCACTGTTCAAAGGTTTTGAAGTGTGTCTGATATAATTGATTTTTGTAACGGTAGGCGATCTGCTCCAAAGGATATAGGCATCCTGGTTTAGGCTCCTGATGCAGATATTGTAACTTATACCACTTAATGTTTTTTCTGGTTTGTGCTCTCTGGTGTTTACAAAGCTCATCTGTATTGTGTTCAATATCTGCAGAAACTTGAAAAAGAAGAGCGACATGATCAAGAACCAACAACGGGAACATCTTGAGCTCACATCTCTCGTGTGCAGCATTGTCACCAACAGATACGTAGTATGTACTCTCTGCTGCATATCAGTTCCATGATTCCAGTTGACCACCTGTGGCGCCGTAGACATTCGTCCTAGTTGTCACATAGCTTCATTTTTGTTGAGAGCTATTGTCTCTTGTGTTATGCTCAGGCAAATATTTCTTTCCTCATGTCAATTGTCGCTTATGCCGTTGATGTATTGTTCTTATGAATCCTCTTCCACGATCGATTTCCATTCATGCTTGATGCGACCTGGTAATACCTCCGTATAAAGTGTTTTCTCGTGCATATTTCTTGATGTCCCTTGATGTGATTTTCCATGGTTATCCATATTTTTCCTATGTTACTGCCTATTATTGTCTGAAGTTCTATGTTTTCAGAGTCCGACGCCAGTTGGCTGGTGATTCTAGATGTACACAATTGGCGTCTACAGAAATACTACAAATTGCAATTAGCAAAACCCAAGAGAAACTCATCGGATTTAGACAAATGGCATAATTTGTTCTATCAATACATTTGAAAATTCTTATAAAGGGCTCATCAGTTCCTGTAAGCATCATTAGCACAACCAAGTCAGCTTCAGTTACGATAATGAAGTTGGTGATCTGTAATCACTTCCAGTGATGTGGTTGTTTCATGATATTGTTTTAGATGGTGAGAATAATCGATAGGATGATTATTGGTATGCATACGAAATGAGAAATATTGGTTGCATTTTTGTTATTCCACACGAGATATAATAGCGTATTAGGGTACATCTTGTACTCAACAAATTAAAAATTGAAGTATAAAAATATATTTGATATTGTAATTAGATAATTAAAACTATCTTTTAAAAATGATGTATTTACACCTAAGTCTAAATATTTTTCTTTACATCTCACCTCCTTTTGAGGTTATTAAATTAACTTACTTAATTAGCTATTAATTAGATCTAATCATCTTGATTAGGTGAGAAAATTATGTGTTAATTAATTATCTTGAGTTCTATAAATAGAGCTCATTCGTAAGATATTATGTACATATTTTCAGGGAAAGAAAATCTCTCTTTCTCCCTCTAACCTCTCTCTAGAATATTTTATTATTTTGTTAATTCCGATCATTATCTTTCGAAAAAGTTAATCCGGCGTAAACGTTTTTGTTATAACACGTTATCAGCGCGAAGTCTCCAACCAGTTGAGATCAAAAAATAAACGAAGGTACTTTATTATATTTGCATGATTTGATTTTATTTGATTCATATTATATGTTTATAAATAAAATAATTATGGTTCCATTGTCGGGCGAAGTATCGCCTATGTGGAAACCTATTAATCAGTTTCAACACGTTGATGTGATTTACCTCTTTTATGTGGATCACCCGCAAGTTTGACGTGATTTAACCCTTTTGTGTGGTTCACCCGTGAACACTGATGAGGTTATCCCATTTTTGTGTGGTTTATCCGCAAGTGACGAGAAACTTTATATCTCAAATTGACGTATTTGCTCCAAGTGGTGAGAATTAACTTTTCTGTTTTTATTAAGGTACAACAAACGATGAAATGACCTCCATAGCAAACAGAATTCGGAACAATCTTAACAAATTATTGTGTTATTTGTTATTATTAGTAGTCCTTAGTATTGTAACAATAATTTATTTTCTCATTGTAATTAAATATATGCATTGAGAATGTAATGAATAATAAAAATTTTAATATATATGAATGAATAAAACATTTATCAGCTGTCATAGGATCTGATTGATTTTATATCATTTTTATCATTAAATTAAACAATTTATAATAAATCGCAGTATTATTGATAATAACTGAAAAAATTTTATTACTACTATCAAACTGTTATATCCATACTTTATATAAATAAACTTAATAAATTTATTATTTTGGTGTGCTCAAAGAAATATGATAAACCTTATAAAGTTGGAATTCAAAACATTAGACTTATTAGGGGAAAGCTACTTGTCATGGATTCTTGATATTGAGTTACACCAATATGTCAAAGGTCTAAAACATACCATAATGGAGAATAATGAAGCAACTCCACAAGAAAATGCTCAAGCACTGATTTTTCTGAGGCATCACATCCATGAGAATTTGAAGTCTGAATATCTTACTGTAAAAAATCCATATAAATTATAGAGTAATTTGAAAGGGAGATTTGACCATCAGAAGATGATATTTCTTTCACTGACCAGATATGAATGGGCAACTTTAAGGTTGCAAGACTTTAAATCTGTCCCGAAATATAATTCTGCTTTATTCAGTATTATTTCACGTTTGAAATTATGTGGAGAGCCTAAATCGGATAAGAAAATGTTGGAGAAAACATATTCTACTTTTCATCCCGCGAATGCAACTTTGATGCACCAATATCGGATTTTGAAACTCACTGAATATAGTGAATTACTTTCATTGCTCCTTGTTGCTGAAAAGAATCAGGAGTTACTGATGAAAAATTCCCGGGCTCGTCCAGTTGGTTCCATCCCATTGCCTGAAGCAATGGCCACCAGAAGTGGTAATTGGCGAGGAAGAGGACGAGGTCGTGGAAGTGTTTGTGGTCGTGGAAGATTCCATGATTGACGTTATAATCCGATTGCAAGTATGAGCCATCAGAAAAGGCATGATGGCAATCAGGCACAAAGAAGGGGAAAAGCTTCATATAACAAACCCAGGGAGAATGCCAAAGGAAAATGCTATGCTTGTGGATTGGAAGGTCATTGGTCTAGGACTTGTAAAACTCCTAAACACTTTGTTGCTCTTTATCAAAACTCCATTAAAGATAAAGGTAAGGCACCAGAGACAAACTTCACCGAAGAACAGCATCAACCAATTC
>JAOVYX010015206.1:0-28831 GCA_035668315.1 Drosera spatulata
ACGATGTAACGTTCATCGTTCATAAATTTTATTTATGCATTCGTTGCATACGCTTCATACGTATATTTTTAATCCAAAATATATTTTTAAATTTGACAAATTTTTGGGTTATTACAGTATATTATGATTGATGTATGAAATCTGACCTTACTCCATTATATGTTATGTAATGAATCAAATTGATCACCTATTGATATCATAACCTATCTATTAATCGTGCTAAGTGATTAAAATGGTAACAAATTAACAATTCATGATTTAAGCTCATTGTCATGACGTTATTGATTGATTGCATATGAACATGATAGTTTAAGCTCATTACTATTTATGTTGATATTTGGTATATTCTTTTGTTATGATTCAATATATTTATTTCTGATGTATACGAGCTCTCGGTGTATTAGGAATAAATAGATTATGTTAATCATACAAACTCATTGATAATTAACAATTAAGTAAATGTGATATTTTATGCCTAAAAGTATCACGACCAAACCTATCTAAGTAATGAATCTATATGATATTCATCTATGATTCATCCTAAAAAGATAAAACATAATTAATCGATTTTTCTATATTTTATCATATAAGAAAACACCTCAATCCACTTTCTCCATAATTTTTGATTGTTTTAGTTTAATCTCAGTCATTTATTTAGTTCAATCAGTTAAAAACAACCCCCCCTCCCCCCAATTTATCACTCTTCATTGAGTTGGTAGAGTTTCAACGTGATCGTTACAAGTTTTATAATTGCACAAACCATCCCTATGGGTTTGTTCCTTATTTTCACTATTTAATTTAATTAGAATAACTCTAGAGTGTGAGTAAGCGTAAAATATTTTAATTTGACCGTCTAGCGATGGGAGTGTCAGGTCGTCTGCCACTCGAGCCTTCTCAATGAAGTCCATGAACTCATCTTCGTATATTCTAGTTGTTGTTTCGCAATAAAAGTTTTGAAGCTACATCTTGAGACCAACTTTCGCAATTGTAAAGATACTTACTTTCGCAATTGCAAAGATACTTGAGACCAACTTCCTAAATCAATTCTGCTACATCTTTGACATCTTCAGGATCGTTTTGAAGCTTGTCGAAGTCGAGAATGAAAGTATATGAGTGAGAGTGTGAGTTCAAGGAGATTAGAGTTTTGCAGTAGAGCGTAAGAGTGAGAAAGAATGCCTAGAGAGATAGAGAGTGATTGTTAAAGGGATTTTAAGTCTTCAAAATATTTGGATATTTATAGGCAAATATTTTTAAACGTTTGCAAATCCAAAAAATAACTGTTGCCTTTCATTGCATGAAAATAATCACTTTTCTAACCGTTAAAAAAAATTCAGGCATAGAAAACTATAACACTTGTTTCTTTCTAAAAATAAAAATACAATAGGGGGTTGGTAGTCTGCATCTCACTATGCAGTAAAATACAATCGAACATTATGGCCTTATTCATTTTAATCAGTCATACCCAATTCATCCCTAAACTGAGTAAATTTGCTCTTATCAAGAGCATTGTAAAAATGTCTGTAATTTATTTTTGTGTAGGAATAAATTCCAATTTATGTGATCTTTTTGCACATAAATTCCTATCTAATATCAATGTGCATGATCCTTGAATGAAAAATAGGTTTTTCTGAAATTGCTATTGTGAACATGTTGTCCTAAAAGATCGAAACTTTAAAAACTTAATCCCATAGTCCAATAGGTGGAATGTCATCCATAAAATTTGCGTAATGTAGCTCCATGCTGTAACATATTCAGATTCTACAATAGAGGTTGAGACCGTAGTATGTTTCTTGCTGAACCATGATACAAGCTTTGCACTTAAAAATTGACATGATCCACTAGTGCTTTTCATATCAACTCTACAACCTGTAAAGTCAGCATCTGAATACCCATTACTTCAAAATTTGTTGACTTAGAATAACATATACCCAAATCAAGAGTTCCTTTGAGATATCTCAGAATTCTCTTGACTACAGTATAGTGAAATTCTTTGGGATCAGATTGATACCTAGCACAAACACATACATAATAGAGAACATCTGGCCTACTGGCAGTAAGGTATGACAAGGATCCCACACAAACACACAAATACAAACCTCAGTGTAGTGTTAGATCAATGGGTTTTCCACTTTCATCTTTATCTATTTTTGCAGTAAAGCTCATAATGGTTTTCATGTGGCTTGTATTTTCTAAACCAAACTTCTTCACGGTATTTCTCAACTATTTAGGTTGGTTTATGACTATTACACTCTTCATTTGCTGTACTTGAAGTCCTAAGAAGTATTTCAATACTCCTATTAGACTCGTTTGAAATTTTGACTTTATTAGTGCAGCAAACCTGTCACACACTTTATTATTAGTGCAACCAAAGATAGTGTCATCAACATAAATTTTCACTAAGAGTGTGTATTCTTGCGTTTATTTAAAAATAGGGTTATATCTACTTTAACCCTTTGAGATTCATTTTCACAAAGAAAGGTTGAGAGTGTCTCATACTATGCCCTTAAAGCTTGTTTCAATCCATATAGGGCTTTGTCTAACCTGTACACATATTCAGGGTGTTCATAGTCATCAAAGACTAGAGGTTGCTCAACATATACCTCCTCTTGAAACTTTCCATTTAGAAATGCGTTTGTCACATCCATTTGAAAAACTTTGAACCCTTTGATGTGCAGCATATGCTAAGAACATTCTTATTGCTTCAAGTCTAACCACTGAAGAAAATATCTCATCAAAATCTATTCCTTCCTCCTGTGAATATCCTTTGGCAAATGATAACTCCATTTTCATCTATTTTATTTCTGAAAAACCCACTTGCAGTCTGCCATTGGATAATCTTTTGATCTTGGCACCAAGAATCACACCTTGTTCCTTTCAAACTCATTCAATTCTTTTTGCATGGAATCAATCTAGTTGGCATCGTCTAAGGCTTGCTTGATGGTCTTTGGTTCTCTTTATGAGATGAAGCATGCAGACAAGCACTCTTTAGTCGTGGCTCTCCTCGTCTGCACTAGAGCATCTTTGTCACCAATTATTACATCCTAAGTATGAGCCTTTATCCTTCTTCCTTTTACTTGTGCTTCACTGATTAAGCTCTCCTCCAATTATTGTTGAACTATAGTAGATTCATCCTCTGCTGCACCATCTTTGCTTTCTTTAACGGGTGCAAACGGTTCCTCCTTAACTGTAACTTCCCATTCTTTTACATCAAGATATTTCTCATCTATACAGACACATTCTTTATCAAAAACGTCCGCAGGATGAGGATAACTCACTATTTCATCAAATGAAATAAGCACAGACTTCTCTACCAATCCTATTTTTTTCTTTTATACTCTAAATGTCATACTTACAGTAGAGTAGTCTAGGAAGATTCCTTCATCTGACTTTAGATCAAATTTTTTCTAAATGTTGTTTCTCATTATTATGATTGTAATATTTGCATCCAAATAAATGAAAATACTTGACACTTGGTGTCTTCCCTTTCCATAATTCATAGGGGTTTTTTTTTATGATATATATGAATCAGGCACCTATTTAGGACATAGCAAGCAATGTTTATTGCTTCTGCCTAATAGTTAGGCAATTTAGCATCTGAGAGCATTGTCCTGACTACTTCTATAAATATTCTATTTTTTCTTTCAACCATACCATTCTACTGTGGTGTTCTAGGTGCAGAAAAGTTACGTTGATACCATGATCATCACAATTTTTGTCCACACCATATTGGTCAAATTTTGTGTCATGATCACTCCTAATGGATATCATATCAATACCCTTTTTATTTTGAATCTGCCTCAAGAATCTAGTCAGTAGACTACACGTTTCACTCTTTTTGTGCAAGAATATTATCAAAGTATACCTTGAGTATTCATCGACAATTACAAGAATATATTTCTTCCTACTTATACTTTTCACTTCCATTGGTCCAAATTAGTCCATGTGTAAGAGTTCAAAAACTCTGGTGGTTTCTGTGGAGTTTGTAGGTTTGAAACTGGTCTTAGTCTGCTTTTCTTCTTCAAAGGATTTACATAGTTTATCCTAACTTGATTTGAGGAAAACCCCTCATCAAGTTATTTGAGGGAAGCCTTGCTATGATTTTAAAGTTTATATGAGCTAGTCTCTTATGCCATAATCAAATTATTTCCTCAAATTCATTTGTGTAAAAACAAATGAGCTGTGCAGACTGTGATATATTGAAGTTTACTGCATAAACGTTTTCTTTCTGTAGCCTATCAGTTTGACTTCTTTGGTTGTTTATCCTTTACTTCACATGTGTCATGTGTAAATGACACTTCATATTCTTTGTCACATAATTGACTTATGGATAATAGGTTATCTTCAAGTCCCTTTACATATGTCACTTGACTTCTTTGGTTGTTTTATCCTTTACTTCACGTGTGTCATGTGTAAAAGACACTTCATAATCTTTATCACATAATTGACTTATGGATAACAAGTTATGCTTAAGTCCCTTTAGATATGTCACATCTCTAAAGATTAAGGAACCTGTACCAAGAGTTTTATAACTTTTAGTCTTACTTAACTTACCTCCTCCAATGATTACAAGGAGTCCTTCTTGCTTTCTGTAATCTGTAAGCATGTTTTTGTCCCTTGTCATGTGACCTGAGTATCCATTATCCAAGTATCACACTTAATTGTGATGCTCCTATATGATATTTAAATTTAACACGTGGTTCCCATATGTATGGGTCTTCATTTGTTAGTTTTGGGCACTTATACTTTGATGATTTTCTTGTATGGTGTCCGTCATTCAATAGCCTTGTGGTCATTCTTGCCATATTTATAGCATATGATCTTTGGTCTTGCTATTTTGGCACTTCTGTCTGATCTGCTTGGTTTCCTATACTACATCCCACAGGTGTAGTAGGGTGTATGATGTGGTCTCTTCCATGTAGTAGTGAAATTTTTGTTCAACACTATATAGTTTGGTGTGTACAGGGGCATACGATAATTGTAGATAATGTCCATTTGGAACATTTTTCTTTCTGGTTTAGTTCCTTGTACCATTTGAGGTTGTGTTACCTTCTCCTTTTCTTTTGCAACAGAATGGTTTGACTTCTTTGTTTGAGCAATCGAGACTTTGTTGTTCTTCACTGCCTTCTATAAAATTTTTACAAGTGGCTTTCAACCTCAATTTTGCTGGTTGTACGAATTTCTCGGGCTTTTGAGCATTCATTTCATTTATCCAGCTGTTGTATCCCAATCTAGACCGATCATATGAGGATTGTCACATGATCAATATTTTTTTGAAGATCCATGCTCTTTTCATTCCATTTGTCTACTTCTTTTTGCAACTCAGCTTTTTTTTTTTTTTTTTGGTGAGTTTCTCCACTAGCTCAATGAGAGACTTCATCTTCTCATCAGATTCCTTGAGTTTATTTTTTGCCACAAGTAAGTCATTTGAGTTCTTTTCACTTTCCTCACAGGCCAAATTATAATTTTCTTTGAAAATTACAATCAACTCAAGGTTTTTTTTATTCTTTCTTGTCATGGAAATAAAGTTTTTTCGAGGTCTCTTGAAAAGCCTCTTTTAATTCCTCAACCGAGGCATCAGAGGTTAAAAGATCAAGTACCAGTTGTCTGTCCTCACTTTTGGGCATGAGATAGAGTTAAGGATTTGAGATCGTTTCTTCATCATTTAAATCTGTTTCACTCCATGTCTTTGTTTCACAGGCCTTGCTTTTTTCTTTTCTCTAGTGTTGCCTTTGCTGTAGTCCTTTTTTTTCTTAGGTGTAGTTGAGTCTTGTCGAGCTCTTCGGCATTGTGTTGTATAATGCCTGGTTTGCCGCAGTTGTAGCATACTTCCTTCTCAGCTTCTTTTGGCTTGGTTACAATACCTTTTTTAAAGTTTTTCTTTTTGAACAACATCCTAAACTTCTTCCCCATCAATGCAACCTCCTCAGAGACAGATTGTTCACTTGAGGAAGATGTTTCAGTGGTATCCTACTCAGCAATTGATCTTAGAATATTTTCTTGAGTTTTGAAGGTCAGAGTCTTCTTTCTTACCTCATCCAGTTGTTTCTTATACTCCACTTCAAGGTTGTAAGTATGCAGTACACCATATAATTAGGCAAGTGGCATCTTGGTAGATCTCTTGATTCCCTTATTGGAGTAGTCTTGGCACCCCAGATTTCACCAAGAGATCTCATGAACTTGAGGTTGCCTTCTTTATTGTCAAAGGTCTTCCCCAAGATTTTCAAATTATTGACCAGGACATTGAACCTCTCATGGAAGCATGTGAGGTTTTCATCAGGCTTCATAGTCACCCAATCATACTGCTACATCATGACATCCTTTTTGTTTTTTCTGATCTCATTGGTTTCCTCATTCCTCAACAGTAGAGCGTCTCAGGGCTCCTTTGTAGTGGTTGTGTGAATCACAATCTCAAACATATCATCATCAATAGCTTTAAAGATTTGATTTCTTGTCCTTCTGTCCACCAGTACCAGATCCTACTCATCTTTTGTCCATTGAGCTTTGGACTTGTCAATTTCCTTAGAAGTATCTGTTGGATCATTTATTTTTTGGACATGAGGACCATCTATGACAATATCTTACATCCTCTCATCAATGGAGTCCAGATGAGCAAGCATCCTCATCTTTCAGGGATTGCATTTGTTGAAGGGCATGCTGAAGGTTCTCCACTGTTAGGAAACTTATGTGGCTTTGGAGGAGTCATTCTTTCTTCACAAAATAAATTGTTAGTAACTTCTTTGCAAATAAATCATGAAAAAAATAGACTTTTTCTTTCTAATAACTGTAAAGTCTAAAAGGTTAGGCTTTGATGTCAATTGTAATTCTCAGTTTATTGTAGTATAGCCTAGAGCGGGCTGAATACGCTATTTAAATACTATTTTCTTGATCAATAGTAGGCAGTCTTGTGTTGACTAGTATCACATGTTCTACTGCACACGTGCGGAACTAGTCTGCAATTGAGATTTAAGTCATTTAGACCAATCTCTTATGTCCAATTGAATTTCTAACAGTTCTAACTGAAGAAATATAAAGTAGTTCCCACATGGATACAATTACCAAACCTGGATATGGATTTTTGGGGGAGGAAATCATTGGGGAAAATCACATCTAGGGTTGGAAAACCGATCTGTACTGATGTCCAAATAGCGACTAAGGGCAGAGTCTTCTATCCCAGAATCTTAATTGAGGTGAATTCCACAGTTGATTTGATAGAGGAGATTCGTTTCACTGGACCTGATGGGGAGAAAATTTCACAGCCTGTGATATATGAATGGAAGGCTATAAAGTGTATGACATGTGCTAGATAGGGTCATAAGGATGTTGAATGCAGGAATAAGCTTAAGACGAATATGATATGGAGACAAAAAATAAAATCTCTCTTTACTTCTAAGAATACTTCTACGACTGCTGTTGAGAATACTTCTGGGATTGATAAGATTACTGTTGCTGAGGCTGTTTCTCAAGTCCAAGATCGTGTGCAACAGATTTTAAGAGAAGATCAGTAGGAGAAATAGAACATGATCACTGCAAGGAAGAAAGCAGATGTAAAACCTCAAGGATCCAAATTTTCTATTCTTGTTGATGAAGCTCCTGATATAGCTACTATCTCTGATAAGATTGACCAGCAGTTGTTGTTTGTAGCATGCAAATAAGTGGGGGCTGTCACTTGAATGATAAGAGCTTGGAACATACGAGGTATCAATAAAGCTGTGAAGCAGCTAGCCCTTCAGCATTTTGTTTCTGTGAATAAACTTAGTCTTTTAGTTGTCCTGGAGTCTCGAGTAAAAGCTAATAAATTTAAACAAGTTTCTACAGCTTGTTTTAGAGGTTGGTGTGTGATTAATAATTATTTGCATGCTGAAAATGGGAGGATTTGGTGTTGTTCGGATCCTCGTATATGGGATGTTACTTACCTGGATGGTTCTGACCAAGATATGCATATACATGCTATTTCCAGGATAGAGTCTATGATATAATCATCACTTTTGTTTATCTTTGGAACACAGCGGCTCAGAGACTCCATCTATGGAATGATATCATCTCTAGAAGTGCTAATATGTCTCTTCCTTGGCTAGTTATGGGTGACTTTAACATCTATCTGAAGACAGATGAAAAGATAGGATATGACGGTGTGTCGATTGATCCTTGCTATGATTTTCTCAGATGTTGGCTTATATTTGGGATCTCTGATCTTAAAAGCACAGGATGCTTCCATACCTAGTTTAATAATCAGTCTGAGCAAAGTTGGATAAGAGTTGAGTTGGACAGAGTCATGTGTAATGATTTATGGCTCTCTCGGTTCTTTTCTTCTGAAGCATCTTTCTTGGAGCCTAATATCTCTGACCACTCTCCTATGCTGATATATTTTCATTACTCCATGAGAGTAAGACGTCCCTTCAGGTATCTAAACTCTGTTCTAAACATAGAGATTTCAAGTCTTTAGTTCGTTCTGTTTGGTCTGGAACCTATCATGGGGGAGTATATATTGCCTTTTTTTAGAAGCTTAAGTGCTTAAAATATGAACAAAAGAAGCTCCATAAGGTTAATTACTCTGGTTTAGCAGCTCGAATAGACTCCCAAATTCTCTTATTGGATTCTGCTCAAATGAAATTGAGAGAGCTCTATATTGATGCACATAAAGTTGTTATAGAGCAAATCTCTACTGAACTCTCAGAACCATTGGAGGTTGAGAATCTCTATCTGAAACAAATGGCAAGAGAGGAATGGATTAAGCTGTATGACAGGAATATGAAGCTCTTCTATAATATCATCAAATGCAAGAAGAAGCAATCCATGGTTCTATCCTTATGCAATGATGATAATTCTTATACTTTTGACCCTGATGAGATTGCTAATCTATTTCTTCTGAATATGAAGAGTTTTATGGGTGCTAAAGGGCCTAAAACTGCTGTCATTGATCCTGATGTGATTAATGAGTGGACTATTCTCAATGCGCAGCATCAACACTTTCTATTAGAACCTTTTACTGCATGATGCCAAAGAAGCTTTGCAGAATATTGACAGCACAAAGGCTCCTGGGATAGATGGCTACACTGTTGCATTTTTCTAGGATACCTGGGATATCACTGGTCAAGATGTGATCAGGGCAGTACTTGATTTCTTCTCTACTGGACAAATACTCAAATTAGCCTACACATTTGTATTGCACCTTGCTCCAAAGGGTGAAAACCCCTCTAGGGGGAGTGATTTTCGGCCTATTTCATGTTGTAGTGTGGTATATAAGCTTATAGCGAAGCTGATATATAAGAGACTATGTGCTGTTTCGCCTGCTTTGATATCTGAGAATCAAAGTGCGTTTATCCAAGGGAGGTCTATTGTTGATGACATTCTCTTATGTCAAGATCTCATATATGGCTATGAAAGGAAGGGTATTAGTCCTAGGTGTTTAGTCAAGGCTGATATTAGAAAAGCCGTTGATACGGTAAACTGGGATTTTGTAAGGGATTTACTGCTCTCCTTAAATTTCCCTGAGAAGTTTATTGCTTGGCTTATGTGTTGCATTACCTCAGTTCATTACACCATCAACATCAATGGAGATTTTCATGGCTTCTTTCAAGGGGCACGAGGGCTACGTCAAGAGGACCCCCTCTCCCCTTATATTTTTGAGATTGTTATGGACTATTTCACCAGATCCCTGGCAAAAATGAGCAAAAGTCAGGATTTTACCTTTCATCCCAGATGTAGTAGGGTGAAACTGGTAAATCTGTGTTTACTGACAACTTGATGCTCTTATGTAAAGCGGACCTCCTCTCTTTTGCTCATATTCAGTCATAGCTTCAGCATTTTACTGTTGTATCCGGGTTAGAGGCGAATCTGAGCAAAAGCAAAGTGTACTTTGGTGGTGTTCATGATGCCTTGAAGCAGGTTTTAGCTAAATCCATTGATATAGAAGTGGGTACTTTCCCTGTAAAGTATCTTGGGGTAACCTTGGCCCCTCACAAGCTTCGTATTCATCATTATAAGCCTTTAATTAAGAAAATGGCAGCACGCATTCAGAGCTGGACGGTTAGAAGCTTATCCTATGCAGGTAGGCTATAAGTTATAAAAGCTGGTCTTCAATCCATCCACATCCACTGGGCTCAAGTGTTCTGGATTCCTAGTGGAATTATGGATGAAGTGGAGAAATTGTGTCGTGCTTTTCTGTGGTCTGGCTTGGATTTAAACCGTCATAAAGCCAAGGTTGCCTAGAGTGATGTGTGTCAATCTGTGAAACATGGTGGTTTGGGCATAAAACAGCTGAAGATGTGGAATCAAGCTCTTTTGCTAAAGCAGTTGTGGGAAATTCAGTTTGAGAAGTGGAGGTTGTGGTCTAGATGGTTCATGCCTATTATCTTAAATAAGAGCATTTGGGAAGTTACAACTCGAAAACAAGCTCCATGGGTTTGGAAAACAATTATGAGGCTTCGTGATTTGGCTCTTCAGCTATCCTTTTCTCCTGGCTCGAGTTACTCAGTTAAATCTGGGTATCTTATTTTCTCCACTCTAAAGCCAAAGGCTGAATGGCATAAGTTGGTATGGAACTCTTATTGTAGGCCTCATGAATCCTTTATCTTATGGCTTTGTGCAAGGAATGCTTTAAGAACGAAGGAATAGTTGTTCGAGACGGGTATAATAGGGGATGATATGTATGTTCTGTGTTTTGCCAATAAGGAGAACCATGGGGATGTATTCTTTGCTTGCTCTTATGTGCAGGAGATTCTTAGCATTGTGATGCCTTCATTGAAGTTATATAGATGGAAATGTTGTTGGGATGAATGGTTGGGTTGGATGAGTTGTGTGCCGAAGAGGAAAACGAAGCTTGTAATTCAAAGGCAGCAGATTACAGCTTTGCTTGTCTACGAAATCTGGATGGAGCGAAACATGAGGGTGTTTCAGAATACTGCAGTGAGGCCTGAGTTCGTTGCTCGAAGGATACTGGCCTTCTTGTCTTGAGTTCCTATCATATGAATTCTGTTTACTGTATGCTTCATTTTATAAGGCATAGTTGATGTAATAGGGTTGGTTTATACCCTGTATTGTTGAACTATGTAAATGGAGAGTTTGGAATGAAATGGAAAAAATGAACTTTTGTTCAAAAAAAAAAAAAAATATAAAGTAGTAAGGGACATAATGATTTATACTGGTTCAGACAGTCGTTATCAAATAATCAATAAAACTTAATCCAGTCTTTTCTTGGTAACCAGTTTAGTTAAGCCCAAAGAAAAGTTCACTATGTATTTGTTTGTAGCTTACAAAGGAACCTCTTTACAAGCTTTACAAGACTTGCTAAGTCTCACAATCTAGATCCTTGTATAGATCACTTCTGGACTCTATTGCAGTTTTTGTTCTTGAGGCAAACTAGTGAACTTTTTCTTTCAAATCTTCAATCCAACCCACGAGAATGATTGTATAATGATTTTGGGAGATTTTAAACTTACCAGAGTTTCTCACAATCATCGTCAATCTTCTCTGTCTTGATCCCCATTTATATGATGTTGATAGCTTTTTTTTTTTGTCTCATATACTATCCTCAGTGATATTGACAAGTTCTCCTCACAGTAAACTTCAACCTCGTACAGATTTTCAAGCCTCAAATCTTTGATATGATCGTTTCGCAGATCCTCTTCCATTCACCAACTAACTCTACTGCATTCCTAATCTGCTGCGCTTCTGTCTCTACAGCAAGGTACCTCTATCGCACCCAGTTTGTTATGTTCTATGACATGGCCTTGATCCTGAGACTTTGATGTTATATCATGACAGATTTGTGATTCATTTGCTACCCATATTCATCTCTAACACTTATCTAGAACCATCTAATGTTGATTGCATCTGGCTAATCCATAATGGCCTCCTATCTATGATTCTCAGTTGCTCTGCTGCATGCTCCCTATACTGTATCTAATCATCCTACTTCTCAACTAAAGTGTTTGATCATGAATATGTCCTGATCTAGATTTTTGTTCATCAATATTTATACAAGTTGAGGGATTGCACATTCCTAACATATTCAATTTAAGTAGAAATACCAATCATATATACAATCCATAATTTTGGTGGGACGATACTCTATTCGCACATTACTTGGAGCGCCCCTACCACCTAAAAGGGGATGCAAGGACGTGCGCAGGTTTGGGATATGGATTTCACTTGATTAGTTGCTTGTTGTGTCCAGGATTTAAACCGATTCTCGAGCTTTTTGCGACAAGGTGGAAATTATTGTGTTTGTCGGTATAGAACTCGAGACGAAAATAGATGACGAAAGCTTAAAGTAGTGATCAATATTATGTGGAGCTCACATATATTGTTGACTTGATAACTTAAGTCATGGAAGTAATTTTTGTGTGCTTTATTTATCTTGGTCGGTCCCACACTTGGCCACACAAAATAAATAGGAGTTCCTGCTTGGAGTTTTCTTAGTTGCGGTTATAAGATCCACAGGTACAACCTAGAAGGAAGGGGGTGAATAGATTGTTTTAAACTTTTCAGTGTAATACAATGGCATATTTGATTTAAATACACTGATGATCTTTACAAACTACCAAAGATGTCTGCAACAGAGACTTATATTTTGAGAGTTTGTCTCTATTTCCTGTTTTGATTGATTTCTAGCAGTTCTAAAAATACAGAGTAATGAAAAGCAAATAAAGAACACAAGATCTTATACTGGTTCAGATACTCATTATCAACTGATAATCGAGAGCTTAGTCCAGTCTTCCCTTGGTGACCAGTGTAGTCGATCCAAGAGGTGAGTTCACTATCTTCTTGTTTTTTGGCTTATAAAACAACCCCTTCACAAGTTTACAACTTGTCAAAAACAAAGAACCTAGACCCTTGCACTGATCCTTCACTGGACTCTTTTGCAGCTTTGTTCTTCAATGCAGACTAGTGAACTCCTTTCTTCCTGTTTCTTTAATTCAGCTCACTTGAATAGCTTTGAATTCAGATTTCTCGTATGTTCTTGTACGTTCAATCATTTTTCAACAGCCGTGTTCTCTAAGCTCTTTGATTCCCTTTTCTAAACTGAGGGAATGAACCCATGATTGTACTTGATCTGATGTTGACAGCCTGTCTGTTAGCAACACATGTGAGCCATTCACTAATGTTGACAGATCAGCTTTGTTATGATCCTAGTACAGTTTCTCCATACCCCAAATCTTCGATTTGACCAATACTTTGATCCTTGTCCAACCTAGGCAACCATCTCTGCTGCACTCAATCTGCTGCAACTTAGTCTGCACTCAGTACCATTGAGACCTCATCTGCACCCGATCACTGCTGCAACTTCATTTGCACTCAGCACTGTTGTAACCTTTTATGCATTGCTGCGTTGACTCTTGTCAACAAGATTGATCTTAGATCTTGAAGCATTTGTAGGTTTTTTGTTGTCCATGCATGTCTTAACTGCCTTGCTGAAATTCTCTGTAGTAGTCTGCATCTGGGGGCCCACAATGCTCTCCATCTGTGTGACCGTCTGCTCTTTAGCATCTAACCTAGACTGCAGATTACTAACTAATTCCCAGCCTTAGCACACCAACTACATCATTGTTAATACTTTTATATTTTGTTCATCAATTTCTATACAATTGGAGGGATTGCGCATTCGTATCAATCTCCCCCTAAATTGACGCTAACAAAACTCCCAAGTAACCAATTACATTTGTTTTAAAAAATTAATCCTATTTTTAAGACTAAAGTACAGCAAAGGATGTATCATTCTTACCAGTGATGCTCACTACCTCTGCTGCGCTTTTTAAGCTGACCCTCTGATATGCTTAGTTGCCTTCTTTTCTCCCCATGGGGGTGGTCCCCTTGAGATCTTTACCCTGATGACCTCCCTTGTAGGGTTTGCTCCCCCTGTGATCCTTGCCTTCGTGGGGGTCTTTGCTTTGCAGCCCTCTCCCCTTCTGCTGCAGTGGTTGATTTTCTTTTGAGCTCTTCTGCGGACGGTCTTGCTACTTCTTTCCCTTTCTCTGCTGCCTTCTCCCCTTTTTAGTTAGCATCTAGTGCTGTTGTAAGGGATTCGATTCCCGTGCAAAGGGCTTTTAGTTCAGAAATGTTTGTCTGTTGAGCAGTTGTGGCCTTGACAGTTTGAAGCTGAAGCTTGTTTTCTAGCAAGTTGAGCCTTCTGTCATTGTTGAGGATGTGTTCCTTGAGTTGCCCTTGAGTTGTCTTCAGAGAAGCTTGCAGTCTGCAAAGGTCAGCTGAGGATTGTCCCGTTAGCTTAGTCAGATTTGCAGAACTAAGCCTGTGCTGCTAGAGATTTAGGGCATTTCCCCTTTGGATTTGGTTGAGAAGCCCTCGAGCTATGTTGAAGAAAGTATCGTGGAAGTCTACAAAGCATTTGATTCTGGTATTCTTCTCAGCTTCCAGCTCGTCTGCAACTGGTACAAATCTATCAAGACGATCCTTGAATGCATCCTTTATCCACTGATGCATGTTGTAAACCTCCTGATCCAGTTGCTTCAGTCTGTACTCCACTGTAGTTTCTGGTGGAGATGACTGATGATGTACAGGAATTTCAGTTACGGCCATTGTTCTTGCAATAGAGGATGACCTTTTATGGATTGGTGTCAATCTGACGTCTTTAAGGGCTTGCCTCAGACTTCTGGCTGTAGTCTGGGGTGTCATCTGGATATCAGATGTGCCACTATAGAGCATTCCTAGAGGGAATCCCACTGAGGGTGGATCTGCCCTTGTCTGCACATCAGAGGAGGGGGTGAAAACATCAGGATAAGAGAAGATACACCTTGAGTGTGCATTTGTTCTTGACCAAAGGAGGTGTCACTCCTCAGGTGCTTCTTAATTTCTTCAAGAGTGACACCTCTGAAAGGGATGTTAGCAGTAGTCCTTTCTTTCCTTTATGCAGATGTCATTTTCGGTGATTCGTCCTAAACTATTATCACTTCTTCTGTCCGAGTTGGAGTTAACTCAAGTGCTGTGACCTGTGTAAACTTCTTTTGTTAAGTAGACTGCTCATTGTCTGCTTGTTCTTCTATGGTGACCTTTGCTGCATCTCTGATTGGTGATGCTGACACTTATGTTAGTGATCTCTTTACTACTGATTCGTCAGTTTCTGAGGGTTTGGTTGTTGTAGCTACCTCTATTCAATCCTCAATGTCCTCTACCTTTTTTGCTGCAGGTTCATCTGCTCCTATCTCTTCTTGTTCTGCTGATTCTGCTGCTACTGCTGACTCTGCTGCTGTTGGTGTTGGTTCTTCTGCTGTAGACTCTGCTGCTGGAGACTCTGTTGCTGCCTTCTTTGCTGCAAGTTGCTCCTGGATGCCTTCCCTGCACACTTCATCAATGATTTCACCATCATTTTGGGCTTCTGGCCGTGGGAATTCATCATGGCCATCATCATCATCCCTTGGTGATGGTGCTTTGTCAGTAATTGGTCTGCACAGGTAATCATAAATTTTCAATGTTGCTGCCCTAACATGTTTGTCAACCAACCTTTTTAACTCGGCCTCCACTTCCGTAGTGTGGATTCAACAAGTTGCAGCTGTGCTTGTTTATGTCTTCTGGTCCTAAGGGTTGGGTCCTTGATTTCTAAAGTCCCACTGAATAATATGTAGGGTTCAGTGGCCCTCTTCTTCTTTCTGGCCTCCCTTCTTTGAATCACGATAAGTTGCCCAATTTTGGCCTCCATCATGCCGTTTATTATCCTGATCTTTGTCCTTGAGCCGTCTGGGTTGATCCTGTATCTTGTTGTTGGTCTTGAGGGAATGAGCTTTGGTCTCGTAGCCTTAGACTTCCTTTTGTTTGAAAGTTTGTACTCCTTGATAAACTGTTGGATCATTGCCTCTTTTTGGGGTTTGTCAAACATTTCATCAGTCTTGGCCCTGTGTTCCAGAACCTTCTCTTGAATGGCTTGGACAGTCTATAGTATCTTTAGAATTTCTGTCTTTTCTAAAGATTGTGTTGTTGTGGTTGTTGTCGTGGCCCATGCTTCTGATGCAGTTGAGGGTTGTTCAACTTCAATCACAGCTAATTCCATTCCTGCAGTAGGGACAGGAATGATTGCTATTGTAAATGCCTCTGTTACAGTAGTCCTTATTGTCAATGAGGCTGCAGTAGATGTACTCAGGGGTTGCTCAGTCTGCGTTCTTCTGAGTTTGGTTTCAATATCTTCAATCTCTTTTCTTGTATAACCTTGTGAACTTAGCTCTTACCTGAGCTGTGTCCTTGGTCCTTCTCTGATTTTCTGGTAGCATTGCTGAGCTTCCAGGATAAGCTTCTAAAGGTTTTCATCAGCAACAGCCTTCAGATACTCCAAAGCGATATTTGCATCTTGGAGTACAGCCATTTCTGGCTCCTTTGGTGATATACTTCTTGAGGATGATCCCTCAATTATTGCCAAGGTTCTTGGTCCTTGAGAACTGACTTCAATCTGCTCTTCTGTTGGTACAAACTGTGCTTCTTCCTCCACTTCTGTAGGCTGTGTAGCAGGGAGCTCAAATAATGTTTGCTCTTCTAAGGTCTGTAAGACAAGCTTCCTCCTTGTCACCTTCGACTGCTTCGGTTTGGCTTCCGGGGCCTTCTTGATCATCTTCCCTATGGCCTTTTCAGGTTCCTTCTTAACAGGCTGGTCTGCAGCCTTTGCTGTAGTCTGCAGCATTGCTGGTTTCTTTGAGAAGCCTATTGGCTGCTTCCCAATCTTCCGAACGTCAATCTGTTTAGCCACAATCCATGGCCTTCCTTTCTTATCAAAAAGCTTGAGCTTCTCTTTCAGGATTTTGCTTATAACCCTTCCAAACAGAAGTTGTCTAGCCTCTACTGCTTTGGCCAGTTGATACATCAGTAGCTTGGCCCAATTAAGTTTGTGCTTGGTAAGAATTGAACACATTATTTGTTGTTGATCAGAGATGATCTGATCTTTGGAGAACTCCCTCGACCTGATCACCTTTTTTACCACGTCTACAAGTAGTTTGTGTGCCCTAGACAAATATTTCTTCATTGTTCGTATTCCTTCCTTCTGTTTATCCTCGGTCAGCATAGCATGCCTTCCGTCATTCACAACAGAGACTGGAATGTCTCTGGGTCCTTCACTAGAGACTTTGAATAATTTCTCAAAGTCATTGGGAAAAACGATGATCCTAATTCTCCTGGCGGATGTATATACGATGCCTTGAAAGTCTTCTGCAACCTTGGCCTTCTCAATGAAATCAAGTACCTCTTCGTCATATATTCTATTGGTCTTTTCTCAGAAGTATTTTAGACCAGCATCTTGAATCAGCTCAGAGATCTCCTTGACTTTATCAGATTCGTCTTTTAGGTTTTCAAAGTCGAAAACCACTCCGGTCTGCAACTCAGTTCTCCTGGTTCGACTTCGTTGCTCTTGGTTCTTGTTACTCTTGGAGGGTGTGTTTGAAAGAGTGTTGGCCATTTTTTGAAATAATTTGAGAAAGAGTTGTATTGCTCGTGAGAATCAAATTTGAGAGAATTGGATTAGGGTTTGTAGTAGAGAGAGAGAGAGAGAGTTTGAGAGTGCTTAGAGAGAGAGATAGAGAGTAAAGGTGTTTTTGGTTGAAAAATTTTTAATATTCATACCAATAAAAAAGTTTACCGTTGTAAGAAAAAAAAAAAATAGCCTTTGCGCAGTTCCAGTCATTGAATTGACTGTTGCAGAAATTTAGACAATCAGTTTAAACGTTATTTCTTTCCAAAAATAAAACTACAGTAGGGTAAAAATAATGTTGGTCAGCATTCTACATGTGCAGTAGAGCAGTAGAGCATTTAGGCCATTTTATTGATTTAAATCAATCATACCCAACTCTTCTCGAAATTGGATAAATTTGCTCTCATCAGGAGGCTTTGTAAAAATGTTTGTAATTTATTTTTGTGTTGGAATGTATTCCAATTTAATATGACCTTTTTGCACATGATCTCTGAGAAAATGATATCTGACATTTATGTGCTTGGTCCTTGCATACCATGCCTTTGGAGCTTATTTTAAGCCATATAATGCTTTGTCTAACCTATAGACATGATTTGGATGTTCAAAGTCTTCAAATCCAGGAGGTTGTTCAACATAAACCACTTCTTACAGCTTTCCGTTGAGGAAGGCACTCTTTACATCCATCTGATAGACTTTGAATCTTTGGTATGCAGCATAGGCAAGGAACATTCTTATTACTTCCAGTCTTGCAACAGGGACAAAGGTTTCATCAAAGTCAATTCCTTCTTCCTGTGAGTAACCTTTTACACTAGTCTGGCTTTGTTTCTAACAACTATTCTATTTTCATCAATCTTATTTCTGAATACACATTTGCAGCCAACAATCGGATAATTTTTATGTCTGGACACCAGATAGCATACTTCATTCCTTTGAAATTCATTTAGCTCTTCCTGCATGGCATCAATCCAGTTTGGATCACTCAGAGCTTCATTGACTGTCTTTGGCTTCATTTTTGATATGAAATATGCAGACAGGCATTCTTGAATTGTTGCTCTTCTAGTCTGCACTGGTGCATCCTTGTCTCCAATGATGTCATCTTATGCGTGTGTTTTAATCCATCTCCTTTTATCTTAATCAATGGTGATGTACTCCAGCTGTTGTTGTATTATGGGCTATTCTGGCTCTGCTGCAGCATTGTTCTCTTCTTTGTCTGTAGACTACTAATCCATTTCTACAACATCGGAGCTCTTGTCTGCATCTGTTCATCATCTATGCATGCACATTCCTCATCAAAGACATTAGCAGTACGGATGGATATTTCAGTTTCATCAAAAGAAACATGAACTGACTCTTCAACTGTTTGTATTCTCTTGTTATACACTCTGAAGGCTTTACCAGTTGTGAAATATCCTAAAAATATTCCTTCATCTGTTTAGGGTCAAATTTTTCTACATGGTATTTATCATTGTTATATATATAGCATTTGCATCCAAAAGTATAAAAGTATTTGACACTTGGTGTGTTTCCTTTCCATAATTCATAAGGAATCTTTTTATGCTTATGTATAAGACACCTGTTTCGAACATAGCATGCAGTGTTTGCTGCTTCAGCCCAGAAGCTTTTAGGTAAATCTGTATCAGTAAGCATTGTTTTGGCTGCTTCTATGAGTGTCCTATTTTTCCTTTCTGCTATACCATTTTGCTGAGGTGTTTTAGGTACTGAAAAGTTATGTTTAATACCATGATCATCACAATAATTATCAACTCTTGTTTGATCAAATTCAGTACCATGATCACTCCTAATTTTGACTACCTCAGTACCTTTTTCATTTTGTATTTGTCTTAGAAATCTAGTCAGCAGGCTATAGATTTCACTCTTTTGTATGCAAAAATATTACCCATGAATATCTTGAGTAGTCATCCACTATAACTAGAGTATACTTCTTTCTATTTAAGCTTTCTACTTTTATTAGACCAAAAATATCCATGTGCAGCAGATCAAGGATTCTAGCTATTTCTGATGAATTTATTGATTTGAAGTTTGCTCTAGTCTACTTGCCTTCTTGACATGACGTACACAGTTTCTTGAACTTGATTTGAGGAAGTCCTCTCACTAATTTTTCTGAGGACAACTTAGCTATGATTTTGAAATTTACGTGAGCTAATCTTTTATGCCATAACCAGTTCATACCTTCAGCTCCTTCAGTATAAAAGCATGTAATTCGTACTTGCTGGGATGAATTGGTCTACTGCATAAATGTTTCCTTTTCTAGTTCCTCTCAGTTTGACTTCATTGGTGGCTTTATCTTTTACTTGACATGAATCATGAGTAAAGAAAACATCATAATTCTTGTCACATAATTGAATGATGGATAGTAAGTTATGTTCTAATCCTTTAACCTAAGCCACAACTCTAAAGATTAAGGAACCTGTACCAAGGGTTCCGTAACCTTTAGTTTTATCTGTCTTGCCTCCTCCAAAGATGACTAGTGGTCCTTCCTCTTTCCTGTAGTCTTTCAATATGTTTTTATTCCCAGTCATGTGTCCTGAGCACCCACTATCCAAGTACCATGTTTCATCTTGTTGTTCTTGAAATAAAAAATGGAAAACTTTGTACATGGTACCCACAAATATGGATCCTTACATGTTAGTTTTGGGCACCCACACCTGAATAATTTTTTTGTGTGGAGTCCAACATTCAAATGGTTTGTAACCAGGTTTGCCACATGTATAGCAGTAGATCCTTGGTCTTATTGCTCTAGGTGATCTGCTAGTGTTTTTCCATTCCATTTGCTGCATTCTGCATATGTAGACAGGCTTTTGGTATGGTCTTCTCCATGTAGTATTGGAAGTATTATTCCATACTGAGTAATTTGGTGCATACTGAGGTCTATGTGACCTCTTGTTAGCCTCTATCTTATAGTTCCCGGCTGTGTGCACTTTGTGATGCTTTACACCAGTTTGTACTGGTGTTTTGCTTTACCCTGTTTTGTAGAGACTTTAGTGCTCTGCTTCCCTTGTTCAGGTAAGGTTTTATCCTTCTGTAAAGACTTTTGTAGAGGTCTGCTTTACCTCTTTCTTACTGGTTGTGACATTATTGTTCACTTTTGATTGTGTAAAATCATTCAACCAGTCCTTGTATCCTAATCCTTATCGATCATGTGAGGATTGACCCATGTTTAGCAGCTTTTTTGTAAATACAGGGTCTTTCCATTCCATGTGTCTACTTGAGCTTGTAACTCAGCATTTCTTTTTATGAGTGTCTCCTCTACTGCATTGAGAAGCTTTATCTTCTCATCTGATTTCTTCAGGCCAGAGTTTTCTTTCTAGCCTCATCAGTTTGTTTTTTCTACTCAACTTCCAGATTGTAGGTAGGCAGCACACCATATAGCTATGCCAAAGACATCTTAGCAAGATCCATGGATTCCTGTGGTCTTTGTTCCCCATATCTTACCAAGTGATCTCATGAGTTGACTTCCTTGTTGTCAGAAGTCTTCCCTAAGGTTTTGAGATTGTTGATGAGTACATTGAATCTTTCATATAAGCTAGTCAAATTTTTATCAGATCTCATTGAGACCCAATCATACTAATGTATCAAGACATCCTTCTTGTTTCCTCTGATTTAATTTGTTTCTTCATTTCTGAGTAGTAGAGCATCCCATGCTTTCTTTGCAGTGGTTGTATGAACCACTATCTCAAACATATCATCATCAAGAGCTTTGAATATTTGATTTCTTGCTTTTCTGTCCACCAGCACTAAATCTCAGGCCTCGTTTGTCCAGAGGGACTTGAACTTGTCCACTTCGCTGGATGCATCAACTAGATCTGGCATCTTTGACATATATGGTCCATTTGTGATGATGTCATGCATTCTTTCATCTATTGAATCCAGATGTGCAAGCATTCTTAGCTTCCAGTGATTGAATTTGGCAAATGAACATTTTGGTGGCTCTCCACTGTTGCGGCATTTGGATAGCTTTAGAGGAGCCATATTTTCTTCATAAAATAAACTGTTACTAACTTCTTTGCAGAAATAAATCAAAAGAAATAACCTTTTCTTTCCAAAACGTGAAGTTTGGAAAGTCGGGCTTTGATACAAATTAAAAGATCCACAGGTACAACCTGGAGGGAGGGGGGGTGAATATGTTGTTTTAAACTTTTCAGTGTAATATAACGGAATATTTGATTTAAATACACTGATGATCTTTGCAGACTACCAAAGGTGTCTGCAATAGAGACTTATACTTCGAGAGTTTGTCTCTGTTTGCTATTTTGATTCATTCCTAGCAGTTTTAAAAATACAGAGTAATGGAAAGCAAGTAAAGAACATAGGATTTTATACTGGTTCAGGCACTCGTTAAAAACTGATAATCGAGAGCTTAGACCAATCTTCTCTTGGTGACCAGTGTAATCGATCCAAGAGGTGAGTTCACTATCTTCTAGTTTTTTGGCTTATAAAACAATCCCTTCACAAGTTTACAACTTGCTAAAGGCAAAGAACCTAGAGCCTTGCACTGATCCTTCATTGGATTCTGCTGCAGCTTTATTCTTCAATGCAGACTAGTGAACTCTTTTCTTCCAATCTTTTCAATTCAGCTCACTTGAACAGCTTTGAATTCAGATTTCTCGTACGTTCTTGTACGTTCAATCGATTTTCAACGGTTGTTCTCTGAGCTCTTCGATTCTCTTTTTGTAACGTCCTAATTTTTCAAAACATATTAATACAAATGACGTCACTACCTTCGAATCCCAACACCCCAGCTAGGCAAAAATTACTTAATCGGTTTAGGTACAGAAATAAATAAAATCCACTTAGACATAAGCAGTAATATTATCAAATACAGCGGAAACTTCTCATTTATTACATATTTTACTTAGTTCATAAGCCATAATACAATAGATGCACATTAGCACCATAACTTATATCACACCTACCCGTCATCTCTAACTCCTGAAAACACAGAGAAAATAAAAACATATTAATATATTTGCTTATGAATGTTTGTTCGTACTTCGTGAAAAAACCATCAAATTAATATTATGAGGTGGTGCTGAGCTTTGTAAAAGTTTTTGATACTTATTTTGATTGTCCATGATGATGATTTTATATATTGAATATCATTAGAGGTATTTGTGAATATTTGGAGTTGTTTTGGGGTCAAAAAGATTATTCTTGGTCCAGAAGATTCCAAGACGGCATCCCGACCTTTGGGACGGACATCCCGACCTCTGGAACGAGTATCCCGACCTCTGAAACAGGCGTTCCGACCTTTGAATAGTCTCTGATTTTCGGGACACCCTATAACCTAGTAGAGCTTTTCCATATCTCCGAACCAGTTCTCTAGAACCGTCGGATCATCAACTTCTATAAACCTTTTTGGACGGTATGCATTAAGCCTCTGGAAGTACTTCTCGGTGTCAGGTTCAACAGGTTCCTCTACTCTCCTCCTGATCCTTAGAAGCTCTTCCATCATCACAACCATAGGGTTAGCTTACAGTTGTTTCGGGGGTTGTTCTCCCACAGCTACTTCATGGCAGGATGCATAACCCACTGATTTCGTTGACCCTTCAGTTTGAATAGTCTCTTTTTCAATGTGTGCAATCACCCTATAAGTTAAGCATTTGTAAAATGTCAATCCATATTATTTTGATGGGTATCTCTATAATTCCAAACATTGTTAATTATTATCCCTCATTTTATTTTTTTATGGTCATTAATATGGAATAGAGACAAAAAATTCCATTATTATTACATACATGATGCGTAGATAACCACACCAAATCAAGACTTGTACAATTAATCACTCACATATATAATAACCTTTCATTGCATAGAGATGTTATAAGTAGCAAAGAAACACCACAACCTCAAATAGAGTACACACTTAAAGATCGTATCATATATTGCAAACATTCATATAAATACATCTTTCACTAGAATTCATCCTCCTCGGATTCACTGTCAGAGTTTTCCTCGAGTCCAAACACTTCATTAATAACTCTATCAGCCAGCATTTCAAAGTTCACTATCCATTTGCCATTCCAATAATAAACTTCTTCACTAGGCTTCAAAAATTGTGACAGTGAGTCATATACCAACAGATTTGGATACCAATGTTCCCAATATGTCATGTCAATATACTATGATAAGGAGCAGAAGATTGCCACCACTTGATATGCTGGATGTCTTATATCATCATGAATCCTTTTCAACTCCCAAATATTTTTCTTTAGTTTGAGCAAATGCACCCTTATGTGCTACCACATCCTTTTCCTACGGACTTCCTCATAAACATTCACCTGCTCATATCATTGACTTTTAGTCTTTACCATCTTGGACATAACACAAACTTATCTTGATAACATGCCCAAAAATATGGAATAAGTCTAAAACCAAGCATAAGCATATGAAAACGTAAATATTTCATTTAGTCCCCAAATTCGTATAAAATATTTACTTAAACCTAGGTGATTTTATTTAGTCCTTAACTTAAACCTTGCTCTGATACCAATCTGTAACGCCCTAATTTTCCATAACACATTAATACAAATGATGTCACTACCGCTGAGTCCCAACACCCCAGCGAGACAAAAATTACTTAACCGGTTTAAGTACAAAAATAAATAAAATCCACTTAGACATAACGAGTAATATTATCAAATATAGCGAAAACTTCTTATTTATTACATATTTTACTTAGTTCATAAACCATAATACAGTAGATGCACATTAGCACCATAACCTATATCACACCTGCCCATCGTCTCTAGCTCCTGAAAACATAGAGAAAAAAAACACATAAAAATAGTAACCGTGAGCCATAGGAGCTCAATAACGTGTCGGCCCCCTTACCAGGGGTTACACGAGAGAGGAAGATAAAAAAAGAAAAGCAAAATGACCACTTAGGTACTTTATTCCAGCACTCTGGAACTTATCATATCAATCCGTCATTCACAATTATCATCTTAAAGACAGCCAATAGATATCCTCGGTGTTATAATTGCCCCCTTAGTGAGACTTATTCAATTTCAACTTATCAAGCTTTATTCAGCTTTAGTAAAAAGGACATCCGCGAAAGGAGATCAGTCAAACCGGATCTCAGGGTCTCCTGTAGTGAGTTTCCCTCATACCAAAATGACCTCACAAGGTTGATGCAAGAATGTCACCACCAAGTCACTGCATAACACATACGACAGACACAACGCTCTTTGTGTTTTATACCATGGAGTTATCTCACCAATTATGGATTTACACTCCTTATACTCACTCTTTCTCTTTATACCAACAATCAAGGCATAACACAAATACACACATCATCTTATCACGACACACAACAATTGTAGTCAATATTTTACATTAGTCACATTTAGTGACTACGTCCATATATTCCAATGCATATTGTTATACTCACGGTATAATAATACACATCGTCGCACACAATAAGTCTGAACGTCACCTTCTTACTGCAACTTCCTCACACACATGCTCAGCTTGTCCTTTATGTCTCAATGAGCGACGTCTCCAAGTCCTATAACATGATAAGATTCATATATTAATATATTTGCTTATGAATGTTTGTTCGTACTTCGTGAAAAAACCATCATATTAATATTATGAGGTGATGCTGAGCTTTGTAAAAGTCTTTGATACTTATTTTGATTGTCCATGATGATGATTTTATATATTGAATGTCATTAGAGGTATTTGTGAATATTTGGAGTTGTTTTGGGGTCAAAATGATTATTCTTGGTCCAGAAGATTCCAAGACGGTATCCCGACCTTTGGGACGGACATCCCGACCTCTGGAACGAGTATCCCAACCTCTGAAACGGGCGTTCCGACCTTTGAAAAGAGCGTTTCGACCTTTGAAGTGAGCTTCCCGGCCTCTAGAACGAGTATCTTAGATTCTGTCCAACTTGACCTTTTGCGTATTTAAATCTATAACTTCTTGTATACAATTTTAAAAATTATTCTGTAAAATTTTACATAAACTAGACTTCATAATCTTTCCACTGAATTAAAGTTTCATCATAAAACCTTATCAATAATAGCAGTTAATTAGTTCAAATATATATTTTCTGCTAGTTCAAACAGTTTGACCTTACTTTACTAATTTGCTCATAACTCTATATATATGACTCCAAATAATTATTTGTAAGCTATTCTGGAAACTAAACTTCCATACCTTTTCATTGATATATGCTCAAACTTGGTAAATGTTACCCATTAAAAGATTGGTAGATGGCGACAACATGGGCAGGAGACTCAAAAATTTGGTACAACAGTGGCTTGTCTCATAAATCTTACTATATAATTTAATATCAAGTCATAAAGTCATCTCTGTAACCAGTTTTTTATAGACTGACACATCCGCACATTTTGATTTATAACTTAAGATTCTCAACTCCGAATCATGATTTATTAATTTTTTTTGAAACTAGACATATGATGATTCAACATATTTTAATATCAGGATTTATCAAAGAGAGTATAATATTCTAAAAAATTTCTAATCAAGATGATTACCTTACGGTGAAGGTTCCACGTCTTACTCGCCTTATCACTTACCTTCTCCTCTTCTCCTTAAGCTTCTCCCTCTTCTCTTCTCTTGCTTATCTCTAATATAAGAAGTGTTTTGTTTTGTGTTTGTAAGGAACTTTCAAGGAGAAGAGATCTTGTATTTATAGAAAACTAAATCAATTAAAATAGTTTAAGTGAAATATTAGTGGATATTTAGTGGGTATTTAGTGGATAATTAGTGGATATTTAGTGAATATTGGTGGATAATTAATTTAATTTAGGCGGAGTACAAATTGACATAAAGGAAAATGAGTGCCAAAATTAGATTTTGGTCATTTTCGTATAAATACGGTATTTTCATAGTAATATCGTATTTCCACGTTTTTGCGTATTAAGGTTATATTTCATCCATATTTTGCATTCTTTCCCTATTATATACTTAAATAAACCTTTTGACCCCATAAAATCAATTATAACGTAACGTTAATTATCGTGAAGCTAAATTTTACGAAATTTTTTGGATCCTTAAACTTTTATAGGCTAAGGGAATAAACCATGACTGTACTTGAGCTGATGTTGACAGCCTGTCTGTTAGAAACACATGTGAACCTTCATGATGTTGACAGATCAGCTTCATTCTGATCCTCGTATAGTTTCTCCATACTTCAAATCTTTGATTTAATCAATCCTTTGATCCTTGTCCAACCTAGGCAACCATCGCTGCTGCACTCAATCTGTTGCAACTTGGTCTGCACTCAGTACCGTTGAAACCTCATCTGCACCCGATCACTGCTACAACTTCGTCTGCACTCAGCACTGCTGTAACCTTTTCTGCATTGTTGTGGTAGCCCTTGTCAACAAGATTCATCCTAGATCTTGAAGCATTTATAGGTCTTTTACTGTCCATGCATGTCTTAGCTGTCCTGCTGAAATTTTGTGTAGTGGTCTATAACAGGTGGCCCACAATTTTCTCCATCTGTGGCCGTCTACTTTTTAGCATCTAACATAAACTGCATATTACTCGTTAATTCTCAGCCTTAGCACACTAAGTACATCATGGTTAATACTTCTAAGTTTTGTTCATCAATTTCTATATAATTGGAGGGATTGCACATTCCTATCAGCTGTGTGGTCAGAGCTAGTATAATGAATAGCGAGGTGGAGCATTGTTTCATAGCGAGGAAGGACCTTGCTTATTTCAAAAATTTGTCATTTAAGTTTCCAAAGCTTTTAACGCGGATCCATTATAAAATTTCATCCTCAATATAGTATAAATACTTGTAGATATTATTTTGAGGGCACGACAGTGAGATTTAAAATTATATAGACTTCGTTAGGGTATGACGAGCAAAACACAAACGAGATTGAGGGGGTTTTAGATAGAGACGATCATTGTATCAAGGTTTTGATTAGTGATTCGATTCTCGTGAGTCTTTTCTTCCCCTTAAGATTTTCCAACATAAATCGGTATGTCTTTTTTGTGTTCGTAATTTCATGATTGCTATTAGTGCTTGATTTGATCGTGCTCATGATCATCTCTGGGAATACAAATTGCAATTGCGAAAAAATTTCATTCGCTACAAGTGCAGTGTTGAAAGGACATAACTTATTTGTGGAGGATTTTCTTGTTTTACGACAGGGTTTTTCATCTCAGAAGTATTTGTTTAAATATTTGGTATCAAGATTTGCGAAGGACTTCATAATTTTTGTGACAGATTTTTTTCACCATAGAAGTATTGGAAACAAGATTCTTGCAACGGATTTTATAATTCTTGCGATGAATATGTTCGTCGTAGTAGTGCATGTCACAACATTTGACTTCCAAATTTATAAAGCAGTAACACCTAGGTTTATCCGTTATTTAATGATATTTTACAATGGAAATATTCCCTCGTAACTCTAACCTTCATTCACAATGTGGCTTGTAACGATGGAATTTGCGAAAGGTTTTTTCCATTGCAATGATCATTGCAAAGGATTTTGGTTCACTTGCATCGGATATGTCCTTCATAAAAGTCATGATTTTTTCTAATGCAATGTATAAGATAAGAATTAAATATATTTTGTAGTAGTCATATTGATGCCATCAGATTTTCCATCATAGCTTTATCTCAAAAATTCTCAACGAACTGATTAGTAAAATAAGACTCAACACTTTATGAGAAAAGACAACCAGCACCACTTAATGAGACAAGACTCAATTTTTCACAAATGATATTGAATCTTTTTCTTATCAGGAGGCTTAGTAAAATTAGTAAAATATGTGCCACTTGATTTTCAATAGATATATAAGAGTGACATCATGTTTTTGTACATGATCACGTATGAAATGATATTTCGCATCTGCGAGGACTAAATGGGACTTAAGCTCCTTATAATGAGTGAGTTTGGTATTCTCAACAATACAGGGACTAAGTTAGGAGGAATAATATTTCGCGCAAGTGATTACACATCGTATGCTTTTAGTTCTCTAAATTCTAACTCTATTGTACTTATAGTAATGTTTTAAACGTCAAACTTTTGAGTCTTTCTTTATCATCTGGTCAACCAAATGTAGGAAAGATGTTACTCCTGCAATAAATCAGGCACGAGGATATATATTAGCTTTCATTTCTTTCCTTCTTCACACATAATTTATGTTCTGCCTGGATCCTCTTTACTATGATCTCCTTATTGGATAGTGGACACTGTTTGTAATAAGCCACACGAAAAAGAGTATGTCTATTTGTTTATGTTTGGACTTTGTGTATTTTTTTTTTACAGATGTATGATTGTTGAAATTGCATAAGATTGGTTTCTAAGATGATGTCGGGCTGTCGGAAATTTAGCTATCGATTTTTACCTGTCGTCGCTAACTTTGTTTACACAAGAACTTTTCCGTCTAGCTACTTCATTGATGTCGGAAAGTCC
>JAOVYX010015207.1:0-58229 GCA_035668315.1 Drosera spatulata
AGGGGGTTTATGGGAATCCGGTCTTGTGCCATGCTACATATTACTCCAAGTTGTTTAAGGATGCTTGCCCGACTGCGTATAGTTATGCTTATGATGATCCGACAAGTATTGCCACGTGTTCTGGGACCGACTATGTCCTCGCCTTTTGCTCCTCAAGGTATGTTGATTGTCGAAATCGGATTCCAGTTGCAGAAACCTTTTTGATGAATTGAGTTTTCTGATCATTGTTCGGTATGATTTTAGGAATCAAACAGTTTGCACATATTACAATCACAAACTGAGGTGCAGCGTCACCGGCATCGGATCATCTAAAGTTTTGCCAACCAGACGGTGGCATCTCCTGTTTATTGTAATTCTTTTAGGATTAGCAGTTCATCTATAGAGATCATTGTTGCAGGATTAATAATACTCCTGATCTGTGGCGTTACGAAGTCTTGGGATGCATGTCCTATGTATATATGTAAAGACCCAACTTGCGAGCATGAAATTACTTCCCCAGTGATTCATATAGTTGTAATCATAATTTTGTTTGGTTTTTTGAGTTAGCGTCCAATGGGAGAATTCTCTCTTGCCTGTCTAGTTAATCAGTCATTCGATCTAATCATAATTCGATAAACCATTGTAAAATGTTAATTCAACCAATTTTTTTTTCCTCTAAAAGGCTAATCTATTTATAAATATAATGTTTCATTTGAAAAACTTGATATCAAAGTTTAATATCATTGGTCATGCATTTAATACATAATCAATTCATAATGACTGATTAGTTATTCATGATTCTTCATAATCCAACAATATTTACTCAGCATAAGAAATAATTTAAACTATCAACCCTTTTATGATATAATATTTAGCAAAATAAATCATACAATATTTAAACAAATATACGTAACTTACAAAAACTCTAACATGACAACTTAAAACAATATATGTTCCAAAATAAAATAATTCGAAGAAAAGATAAATTTAACAATAAAATTAATAAAAATTTACAAAAAATTAATTAAAAATTTTAATATCATTAAAATTTTATTATTATATTTAAATCAGGTTTAAAAACTTAACATATATTCTTGATCGTTGGTGATCATTTATCTAAACTCGCGGTGCTCCGATCACAACCGCCCTTCCTTTGGTCTCGGCCGATGAGTTCATTCAAAGTTTCTTATCAAACCAGCGGCATCATCATCATCAACCTCAATGGTAACTCAACTGCGTCCTTCTCTGTATCGAATCTGATTAGGGTTTGTTCGATCCCTAAATTCAAGTATTGTAATTAGCTGACGACTTTGGGAATTGGGACACTCGTTGGGCCGCATATATGAACCCTAGAATGTTATGGATCCGTGTTGGATATTCAGCTCGTATCTTGGAGTGGACAATCTCATTTTGGGACATGATCGAACTTTGTGAGTTCCTTTTTCGTGGGTAATTGTTGGATTTGGTTTCTTGTATGCGTAGGATTCACGTTGTAGTGTCGTAGTTTGGACTTGGACGTGGCTATTGTGATGTTTGGTTGTTTGTTGATGCTGGTTTCGAGTAACCATCGGAGGGAGAATGTGACCCTTGTTTTGACATGGTGAAAGCGGACGATTCGGGTTAAGGACAGAGAATGGGTTTTTGTTTTGCAATGAGGAACGTTGCTAATCCTCGGGTGTGCTATGCTTGAAGTGGAGTCCTGGTAACATAAATTGCAGTTAGGTTTGAGATCGGGATGGAATTGGTATTGCATATCGTCTTGAGTTTTTTGGTGATTGTGAATGTATGATTTTGAGTTTGTCGCGATGGAATTGGTATTGGTACTATTCAAGGTATAATATGGGAAAGGACATGGAAGGCACGAACTGGTTTGATCCTGAGAATACTTCCTATTTTGTAATTTCTGGACTTCCTTTCACTTCTTTCGTGAATGTGAAGCTTAATGCATGATGGTATTGGAATCACTTTCAGTAGAGCGGTATTCTAGCCTATCGCTCTAGCCCTATGTTTACCTCCCCAGATACACTCCCTTCAGTTATCGTTCTTTATAACTTTTGCTTGGAATTTCCGGACTGCTTCATGATACGCCCCTTTTGTAATCACCCTAAAAAATGCAGAAGTTTAGTTAAGTATGTCGAACGCTTTCGAACTCCGGACAGTGTGTTATCTCCCTTCTCGAGAATATTTAGTTGATGCAGCCTAGCATAATACTGCCTACTGGTCATAAAGCTCTAGATTGATGCTTCTCTGGAACTAGGCCTTATTTTGCTGGTTTCTCTGTGCAGGAGAACTGGTTCGGTAAGATCAGTGCTGGAGTTGCACTCACCATGATTTAGCAACTTGCAATACAACAAAAGACTTTACTGCTTTCCAATGACCAAGCTCATCACACAGGCAGGACTTTCTTGTCGAAGGCAGACTCTGAGTTGTGCACTTGGACAAAAGTTTCCAGGTTAGATTTCTTTTATGCTGTTGATCGATGCCCCGATTCTTTTATCTGCTTTTTCCACACCACACCCTTGGCCTCGCGAATACACAGCACATTGGCATTTTTGTGGTGTGCTCCTCGGTATCACTGTTTGTATTGCTTTACCGAGTAAGTCCACACTATTGGATACACCTCATGGTCAGCCTTTGTGGAAGCTTGTGGCCCAACTTTGAGTAAAATCTGGGGTTCGTTCGAAAAATCCACCGAAGTAAAATAGATAGGATAATGTGCATGCTATACTGGAGATGCCTAGTGTGGGTCACAAGAAAAGCACCAAGCAAAGGCACAAATCTGGGTTTGATGTCTTAGAAGCCTCTCAAAAAGGATAGTGAGTTGCTCTCCCATTTTTGATCTTTTGTCACAAGCAAGGAACTCTTTATTGTGAAAGATGGTTGTTCATGGTCCCAAAAGAAAGTAAGACCCAGATTTGAAGCAGCCCACTTGAGACTGACCCAACACCCAAAGGGATCATGGTGGTTGGCCTACCCCAAGTTCACAAGGTTTTGTGCCCACTAAGGGTAATTTAGTCCTTATCGTCTGTTAGTGAAACACTGAGATTACTGTTGTATTTCATAATTCAAGTCTTACATTTGCTTATTTCATTACTGTTAGCTGTCATTAGCTAGTCCGAGTTTAACCGATTGATTAACTTGTTGTTGCTCTAGACCAAAACCAAGCAATCTAAGAAACAGTTTGTTATCGGTTTATCATTTGGGGTTTCGGTTCCATTTCAACGCCTGGGGATAAGGGTATATGGCTAAATGTAGAAAGGGCAAGGGTAGTCCTGTGATGTCTGGGCTACATAGGTCAGGTCTTAATCTGCTTGCCCTGAGGATTAAGGCAGCTCCAACAGCTTGCTGCTTTTAAAATCATATTGATAGCCCCCACTGTAAAAGGCCAGAGCTTGGTGGTGCAGTCTCTCACTGCAATCATTTTGCCCACTGTCCACTTATATTTTTAACCCTCTCTTCCCTGAATCCTCACAGTTTGTAGGCATATTTACAGTAGCATTGAAGCTTTCCTTTTGCAGCGTGCTTTCTTCTTTTTATGCATAGTGATCGTTGAAGAGGATGCACCAGCCATGTTTCCTTTATAATCCCTCGAAGAGAGCTGTTTGTTCAAGTCATAGTGAATGCATATTTGGCTGCTACAGTTTATAAAATTTAGGGCATGTAACACCTTAGTTGAGTGCATGATCCCTTAATTTGGCGATAAGGTGGCGCCAAAAGTTGTCATTGAATATGGGTGAACCAATAAGATATGGGCTGATTGAAATGTTCGTGTTTCTCTTTCCAATACAGGAATTACGATTCGCTCTCCTAAATTATATGCTTATCATGTACTAGCATATTCGCATATCTTGATATGCCCTAAGTCCAATTTGCCTGTATTTGAGAAAGGGAAAACCCCTAACCTAACGTGTCTTATGTCTTTATATGTACTGTAATTTGGGGAGTTGGGTTGATTTGATTACGGCACACGTGACTGAGTTCCTCGATTAACTCAGCTCCTCATCGTCCTAAACTGGTCAGACCATATGTTTCTTTAGCTAGAGGCATGAATCCAGAATCCCAAGGGGGAACAGTGATGGCTGAAAGTAAAAGCGCGGTAAAATTTAGTACTACTAATTAGAATTCACTGTTCTTGAATTTGGGATATTCCTCGATTACTAGTTGTTGGTACCAACCCTGGAAGTGTCTAGACAGCACTTGATATTCAAATATCGAACTCGTCCTTGATTTCATCTTCTAAACATAGGGACAGGCAAAATTTATTTAAGCTAATATGTTCTCCCCAAAGAACATCAATTTACATGTATCAAGGCAATAAGCTGCTCAAACAATTAAATTAGGTCACGAGATCTGAAACCCCCCATAGATGACCACAAAACAAGGTAATATTGCCTTGGGGTTGAAAACATACAACTCATCCAAATTTGAATAAACTCCGCCTCCTCCGGCCACCACCGAGTCATACTCCTCCATGCTCCCCTCCGAGCTCCTCTTCACTCTGCCTGCGATCACCCTACATACGAGCATTGCCCTCTTCTGTTGACCCCCGTGTCCGATCTCTGCACGATCATGTGCCTTACCGCTTGTTGCTGTTGTTAGTATTCCTTTTCCGGCTGCACCTCCAATGAGTCGTGGGCCTGGTGATGTGTAAGAATATCACTCACTACTCACTAGGATCAGTTACTAGTAGTGTTTCGTTTCTAAACTACGAATATCAAATGACATAATTTTCCCTAAGTACCAGTTATTAGTCAGCTTACTTGATGCGGCAATGCCAGCCATGTTGCTACCAACTCCTGGGAGCTTGAACCCATTTTTGATAATGCTGCAAATATTGCAATGTGGGATTGAGTTGCACAAATTGGAGGAGCCATTGAGCCCCAGTGAGCACATGAAGGTGGTGCAATGGAACCTCAGCAGTTCATTGCCGTCGGCTATGCATCTAGGATGCTTCCTTGGAAGCTTGGTAGCTTTAGCCTTGATAGAGTCCCTGTACTCTTCAAACTTTGATATGGTCTTTTGGGTGTTGTGAACTTTGAGAATTCTATCGATCTTGCAAACTGGGATTTGCCTCCTTAACCAACTTGATTGGAATATGATCTCCACAATGTTCTTGCTTGTGTCTTCTGGTCCCAACTCGGACACTGCACATAATAGACAATTTTCATTCAAAGATGAAGATACCAGATATAACTTAAAAACCAGGAGTCGGAGCATTATTTTTCATTCTAAGAAGCCAACTTAGCTACTATAGTGGTGGCTTTGGTTTCCTAAGGAGTATTATGACAAACCGAAGGCGCAGCAACAGCCAGTAAGTTGGCTGCTAGCCGCGGCTTCGCTTTGTCTTGCAATCTTAACTTACGTAAAAGTCGTGTTATAGATTTAAATGCTTTGTCTTGTGATTTAGCTAATAAGTCTAGATAATTGAAGATTTCAAACCTATCTAAACTATAATGATGAGTTTCTTCTTAATATGGAGGAAATGCAGGAGGTCGGTGAGCTGAAGTAACTATTTTATTTATTTGGACAATCGAAGCAGTAGCTGAGGTTTCATTATACAGCTCAAAGTCAAGTATATGGTCACTGATCCGTACAAAGCATTAACTCAATTGCAAGTACTATGATTGCTCTCAGCATCATCTGTCATTTCTCTTAGAAGCGACATCTCATGGTAGTTGTGGGTAAGATTCTTCTCTCTAACATAGTACGATTTGCCTCATCTAAACTAAACTGAAGCCAATCTCAAAGGCTTCCGCTCACAACCGGGTCGGAGTCTAAGAGAGACCATTTGTGTACATTCTTACATCTGAGAATTAGATATTGCATTTGTCTGAGACTTGAATTTATGACTAGGATACTTCTATTGCATCCCTGATCATACATACTTATTGGTCGTTCATGTGATTAAGTGATTGTGTCAGTGGTGCGAAAACTGCACTATTTTTGCTTATCATACAAAGAAAAGTTGCAATATTATGATGATCGTGACAAGCTGAACAATAAAGCAAATATGAACAGAGGACTCTGTTTTCATCTGTGTTTTGTCTCGTATGATAAGATGATGAGGGGATTGATCAGATTTACCTGCGTGTCTGACAGCTTGATGGACCTCCAAATTCTCAGGTTTCATGAAGATCTCACCACACACAGGGCAAGTACAAATGGAAGCTCGAAGAGAAGGATCTCTAGCAAACCCAAGAACAGGATCAACCACCATCCTACACTCGTAGCAACCTGAAAATCTCCTGAATGGCATTGCCCTGAACGACCCGCTGCCACTAACGGAGTATCCGTTAGAAGAAGCGGAGAGCAATGAAGAGGATGATGTCGACGAAAGACTGTTAACCACCCCCATCGCTCCATTGTTGCTGATTTCCCTCAATGGAGTCTTCATGCTCCTATTGGATCCATTATTGCTGAACGAACCAACCCTCTTCTTGAGGGCCTCGGGCGAGGTCGGTTCCGGCCTATGCATCACCTTAGTGTTGTTGCATAGTGATCCAGAGCAGTTCACTTTCTTGCTCTTCTTGGTGTTGTTCTGCTCCATTGGCTTTGGCTCCTTTTGCTTCTGTTTTTGTTGTTGTGGTTGTTGATGATGTTCTGCTTGGAGGTTCTTGCAGGTCAAGATGTTCTTCATTCGAGCCCACGGAGGCGGTGGCTTCTCCATCGCTGCCACATTCTGTTGTTGGCTGGAGCTCCTGTGAGGTGTTTCCTTGGTGGGTTTTCTTGAGCTTGTTGTCGATTTGGCCATTGTTGATGAAGAAGAGAAGAGAAGTGGAGATGAGCAGAAGATAAAAAGAGATGTGGGATATGGGAAGTGAGTGTTATGCTTCTTATTCTTCTTCTTCTTTCTTCTTTTCTCTTTTTGCTTTGTGCATTGGCTCACATGAGAAACTTTTGTAGTAGGAGATTGGAAGAGATGAGGTTAGAGGATGTAGCTGGAGAAGCAGGTTAGCCCTTTTTGTAAAGTCTCTCTGCTTCTTCTCCTTGTTTTGAATTTGTTGAACTTATTGGCTTGAGGGGCAGTTTGGGAATGTTAGAGTTTCATATTTACTACCCCGGTCCTATAAAAAAAAACACCATATGCTTAAGTCGACGATAAAATTATTCAAGTTACGAATCGTTTGTCGGACGAAATATTGTTTTACGTAAAATTATCTTGAAACAGTAATGACAATTTAAACTATGTATTTCAATCTTGAGTCAGTAACGTAAGTTTTTTACGTCAGTAAAATGAATAACGAATTTTCTCAAAATACGTATTAAATAATACAGCGATGATATACGTTGTATTTTTTATGGGACGATGGAGTATTACCTGTGTGATGCTCACATATGTCATTATTATTCCATCAGATGTTATTATCGTTTGAATTTTAGGTTTTATTTAGTGTGTGTCATTTTGAAATAGTATATGGTTTTGCTTGGATGTCATTATTGGCATGTGAACGTAGCATTCATTGCTTAATCTATCCGATGATGGATAATTCTCTCATATAATGGGGAGTGGAGTTGACCACCAAACTTCATATGGAGCAGAGAAAGCAACGAATCCACATCCTCATGGATATCATGTTTCTATTTACCTAACTAATGCTGGTGCATGGAAGCACAATAAAACCAATTATTTAATGAGTTCAATAAGTTGTCAACCTTTTGTGACTGAGGCACTTTTATTAAGCGATAAACTTTGCACTCCTGATGTATCATTGTTTGTTTTTATTGGGTGGGATTTCTTCTATTCTGGTTTTCATCAGGTTACTGATGATGTCCAGCTGGTGAGGTAGAGGGATTACAGTGCCTTTTGCTAGGCATGAGTAGTATATCATGATAGCAGGGCAGTGACGCCAGTGAGTTATTTCTGTGATCCTTTTTAACATTGAATGTCTATGATTGAGGGCAGATTACAGTCAGTTTCAGAAGTTTGGTGAGTCATGGGACCCCAACAAACTTCGTATCCAAAGTATTGACAATACGGGTTGGCCTTATTTGCATTAGCGGTCATTCAGATGCATCGCGGAACAAAAAAAACATCATGTTTCAGATAAACATGTATTGTATTAAATCAGTTAGAATAGGTAGGTGAAGGTGGTGTTGTATTTATCCAGTTAGTATATGTAGGTGAAGGTGAGATGGGCACCATAGATACGCTTTCGTGATTTTGATGGTTGACCTCTTGAATCACTTGAGTTACGATGACGATTTACTGCATATTGACTTTAACTCAAAATCTGACATATGCACCTTTTCTCTTCACGTACCATTCATCTCGATTAATGTACTGTGTAGGAGTTGGATGAGCATTGATTCCATTGAATGGTAGCATGGTGTAGCATATGTTACAGTTACACTGTTCTGATGATGTAGGACAGTAGGAGGATACCCCCTTCGATCCTCTCCTATTTTAACGCGGTTTGGTTATAACTTAACACATCTAAAATGTAATCACCGCAAATTTATTTTTATTTTTATAGTCGATTGGTTCTGTCCATTAGTCAGTGATCTTGCTTCGATTAAGTTTAAGCTAAGTTAGCGTAGGGGTTTGAGACGCCAATTAATGAGCTCCATACTTCGATTTATCTCAAAACTAGGAAGTGAATTTTTGGGGACAAGTGAGCGAAACAACCAACATCAAGGCAATTACTCAGTTGCCATATTGTCATCGGTCTACTTTTCGGACTTTGAGACAAGAAATGATATAAATTTCAAATTGTTATGTTCCCTAGAGCGAAGTGATCTATATGACGCGGTGGATCATTTTGCATCTTCCATACTTGGAAAAGTCCTACTTTTTATCTCTATAAAAAGGGCAATGTAGAAGTGTACATTAAGGAAAGGTCGGCAATTTTCATCATAGTGTGGACATGGAGACCCATATGCATCGTCTTTCTTGGATTATGTCCCGTAAACAGCATGTTTTAGTTGGATAATTAAGATTCTATACTCCGTCTATCCTAAACTAAGTTATCATAACCACAATAATGATTTTTTTGCCATCGAACTACTAGAGAAGGTTCCAAACACATGAATTAACTCGCACTACTCATTTTTAGACAAACTTGTATGACAGTAACATGGAAAAATCCTAATGTTAGAGGTGGGGATTCAGTTGATGCAGTCAACAAGCTGCTCCCCGTTCACTAATGCACTGTTTCAAAATTTGAAGAAAAAAACTGAAAAAAATGGTAAAAGATGTTTTTTGAGTTTTATTATTTTTTAATTTTTGGTTCTAAATCTTGTGAGGGACAGCAGCTTGTTTAATGCATCAATGGCAACCCCATTATTCTCAATTGATAAATCTCAGGGGAAAGAAAAGTGATGCTTCTAAGACGAGAGAAAAGCGTGTTTCGTCCTAAGAATCAGTGAAAGAGAGTCTCCTTCAAAGTACTGGATCAAATTTTCACGGACCTTAAAAAATGGGCCATTGGGCCTTCGTAAACAAAACTAACACAAGACAAAGAGGGGAAATGGGCCGCCAAACTCTATATCAAGCCCAGCGATGGTTTGGTCTAGAAATGACTGGCCCAATGCTGATGAACCATTTCATCACTGTCGAAACAAGAGTTTCCACCTCTTCTCATCTCTCGATTTCTCATCTTCCTGGTGCGATTTTCTTGCTTCTGTTGCCGAACTGTTTCGAATTCCTATTAATTTTTAGGCTCTGTATTGATAATGATTGAATCGATTAGTTGTATGTATCTTGAAGCGAAAATGCGATTTAGGGATTTCATTTTGTGTAGTGGAAAGGGGGTTCAGAATTCACCTTGCTTCAATTAGATGGAAAATGAAGCTGAGCAAGTGGCCGCTTTTTTTTCTTTCTTTTCTGATTTGAACTAAATTTGCTTTGGGTCTGTTTTCGTCCTCCACATTTTCCTAGGTATCAAAAAATAGTTATGAAAAAATCAATTCTATCAAAAATTTAAAATAATAAAAGATTCATTTTCATTTTATCGTAACGGGGTGGGTTGTTGCATAATTGCATTGTGTTAAAATCAACTGATGCAGTTGTTAAACAATCTTCTTTTATATGACCAATTCGTTTACCTCATCCATGTGCACATGAACTCGTCCTTCATTGTTTAATCCGAAAAGATTGTTTAATTATGATAGTGATAGTCCTTGATCCAATGCATTTATAGTCCATTCAATCAAGATCCAAGTCAAAGTAAATCTTGGCCTGTTTTTTATTGTCTGATCTCATATGATTAAGGATGCGATGACGTTTTCCCCTGATCTAAATCTTCGTTCAGAAACCGCATTAGATTGTGACTCGAATGAGACTTCAATGATATGATGATCTTTCTTTTCATGTGCTGCTAATCTGTTATTCTGTTGTTTGTGGTTTGATTAGCTGTATGATAATTGTACATATCATGTGGACATCATTGTTAGCTTGGTTGTCATCCTGTCCCTTTTGCCACTGCAATGCCTGCCCTTTCCCAAAGGGACCTGCCTCTCAACATGTTTCTTAGCATGCTAGTTGCATAATATTCATGTTAAATCAGGCGACGAGTCAACAACGCTGACACATTAAAATATTCGAAGGTTTACCTGTCGATGAAGTTAGGTCCAGTTCTAGTCGACATTGATCAATCCGAGCAAGTGAATATGCTCGGAAATGAAATCTTACTGCTAAAAATTTTGACGCGGCCGCGACAGACGGGTTGGTTAGTGTGATTTGCCTCAAGGAAAGTGGGCGACGCTACCCATGAGGAGACTCCTATATAAGCTAACAGGCTTTCCCTACTTATCAGAAGTAGTTGGGAATATTGTTGATATCAAAAATCTGATGTTCTGAACCAACCTGGATTGGTCTAGTGGTGTTCGACTCAACCTTCTTTTTGAATGTCTTGGGTTCGAATCCCACCAGCCTCAAAATCCATGTTGACCACGCCCATTGACTTCGGTCAAAGCTTTACCCGATGCTGATGGGGGGCGTCTTATCAGTATCCGGGGGATTAGTCGAGATGCGCGTGAGCTAATCCGGACACCCTCGTCACAAAAAAAAAAATAAATCTGGTGTTGTGGTCACAACAATATATAGGAGTCCCACCTACTGATGTGAATGAAACAGACGATTTTCCCAGGCAGTCATGTAATGATTTGGAGGATCAGTCGCCATCGATGGCATGTGCGATGGTGGAAACCTTTAGGTGTTACCTTAGTTGGTGTGATTTGCTCATGGTTCAGATAGATAGATGCATTTTTCTTAGAGGTTTTGCCAGTTATCGTACAGGCAAATGTTTTACTTGTATACATCTGATATTCCTGTAATTCTCATGTTACAGGAGAACTTTACCGAGTCACCTGATCTCGCTCATGATCATCCCTCTTAAGTTTGATTGGGCGAGGCTGCCTTCGAGAACGAGATGAAAGCAAAAAAGGACAGTTCATAATGGCTAAGTATCATTGCAAACATGATCACATTGGTCTGGTTGGGGAGCTTGATGGTCGGCTTTCATAGTACTGTTCCTGCATATGCTGCTGTTTAGTTGAAATTTGTTTAGCGTACGAACTCCGAAATGTATGGATTATAGGACCACATTTACTCGGATATAGGTATTTTCTTATGAGACCGGCATCACGTTACATACGACATCAGGTTATGTTACGCAGTACTGGCTTTATGTTGTGTGCATAAGACCAGCTGTTGCGAAATTGATCACGTCGCATAATTACGACATTGCATTGCATGGTACCTTTCGTTGCTAACATACAGCTGCATATGATGCTCATCTCGCTTCTTTTCCCCACTTTCGGTATCGCAAAAAGAAACCACTACAATCAACTCCAAGTCATGTCAACCTTTGTGCCAAAAATGGCATAGTGAATCCACAAACGTCTTTTTTCCCTTGATCTGCAAATGGTTTCAATAATGAAGATCATCACATGGCAAATGGGAGGCTTGCAAAGTAAAATTGACGAGACCATCTATTTAACGTCCCATTTTTTCGCATGACGTCGAAGAAAAAAAAATAATATGATTTATATCTAGGTTTTCAACCTTTGATCGGAAAACGTTATACAACAAATCGACGGGTTCCTGTGGGACCAGGAGCCTGCAGTTGGAAGGTGGACAGCAAAATGTTGTCCCTGAATCCAACCATTCAATTCCCTCCATTATTTTCTTTTTTTAAAATTATATATTTTTTGTATTTTTATTTTTTTATAATCCTTGGATTCCTCATGCAGTCCATGGCCAACAACAGGGATCCTTCTCTGTTCTTGTGAGTCCCACGTATGATTATATGGGATATGGCTATCTGTTTCTACGTTATCAGTAACATATACTCCCTATGTTGGATAGTCATTAACAAATTAACTTTTCGTATGTGCTACATATCTATTATCGGATTAGACTTCGCTTAGGTTGTTTAATTGCGCTCACTAAATCATAGCGACTCTAAACCAACGTGCACGACATGACATGTTAGTGGTAGAACACCATAGGAGGAGTTTGAGACCGTCATATTTAATTTAACCATAATGCAGTGGACCACAAAACAGGCGAGCTTGCTACTAGGGTGAAAATGAATCTAATGAGGTTGGGCGAAGTAGCGCGGGCACAACATCGGCTAGTAGATACGAGGATTCACAATACTATATGCATGGTGACAAAAGTGTGAATGGGGAGATGACCACACAAGATTTGATGATCATACTGGCACGTATGCAAAACATGAGATAGTTGTTGTCTTGAGTTTTTATTCAAAGTGAATTTAAGAATATGATTTAAAAAAATTAATTTTTAACATTGTTATATAAAGATATCGATTTTCTGTTCTTACAACTATTTATCAATGAATATTTCACGACGGTTTATCAATGAATCCTTCAATGCCCACCATTGATTTTTGAAATTTCATAATGAACTTCTTGTGAACTTTAAAAATTGAAAGTAGAGATTTTTCCAACTACATTTCATACAAGCGCGTTGAATAAGCAACCTACAAATATCTTTCCCAAACCCATCAAAATTTCCATCTCATTTCGCCACACACTCTCTCCTCTCTTCCCCCCTTCAACCCTCGCCGTCGCCGTCGCCGCCTCCGGCCGCCGCCACCACCACCACCACAATCACCGCTTCATCCCCCAATCCAACGATGCAATGATCGAATCGATCGAATGATGCATCCATTCTGCTGCGTCTCCCAGATCTCCGATCCCAATCCAACAATCATGCCCTCAATCAATCCTCCACCACTCGATCATTCTCTCTCCAACGGCCATGATCATCTCCTCCGTCCAAAGCCGATACTGCGATCATCATCCACGGTAGTGAGGGAGAGTAATCAGAGTACTAATCAGATTAGTTTGGTGGATCAGAGGGAGAAGATGAGGATAAACGAGATAATAGGGAACAACCGCGGGATCTGCGGGGTGCTGTATAAGTGGGTGAACTACGGGAAAGGGTGGAGGCCGAGGTGGTTCGTGTTGGAGGACGGTGTGGTTTCGTATTATAAGGTGCATGGACCGGATCGGATCACGGTGAGTTTGGAGAGCGAGCGGGGGTGTAGGGTTATTGGTGAGGAGTCTATGAGGAGGATCGCAAGGCCGAGGAGTGGAGGGGCTGGGATGCGGCGCAAGGCTTTCGGCGAAATTCACCTCAAGGTATAAATCAGAGATGAAGTGGTAGTGTTTGGTTATGATTTCATCGCGTTTCGATGGTTCTAATGTATTTGGTTCGTCACGTGTGTGGGCATTTGATGTGTTTCTATGTGATTGAGCAATTGATTTGGCTTGTGTGCAGTTGATCATGTTTCTATGTGATTTGGCATGAGTATGTAGTAGCTGAAGTTATCAATGGAATATAGAAATTTTGGGAGAGAAAAACGGCTTGAGATGGGTAGAAATATTGAATTCTGTGAATGGATGCTGAATTTGGAAATGCAGATTTTATGAGTTAATTGCTACTGAAAGTTGTATACAATTTTCGGTTTCTTTGTTTATTGGGTGAGAGGAGGGAGTGGTGTAAGATTGCAGCTAGTCAACTCGATAAATAGGCAGTTGCCGGATTATTGTTAGTAGGTATAAAAATTTTGCTGTGTTCATGTGGTTGACGGCTCAAGGGACGAAGACATTGTTCGGTGACTTGTAATTCTCGAAAGAAGGTGAAGGTGAATGAGATTTTGTGCATAGTGCATTGTTTGTTTCCTTTGCATGTTGTTGGTGTCTGTCAAGGAGTGATAAATCAGCTGGCATTATAGAGTGAATTGCTCTCTTAATGGAAAGCAACGCCCTGGTTAATGCTAGAAACAAAATCTCTTAAGCTCTACAAATCAAATGTAGCATAGCAGAATATGTGAAATCCATTAGTTTCTCCTTTTCTTTTTGTACTACCCTGTTTCTTTTTGTGAAATCCATCAAAGATGGAATCTTCTGATACTATATATGATGTTGAAGATATCCGTCAATGAATGATAGAAAAACCTTTAATTGCTTTTATGGCTTTTCTTTTTCTAGGTTTCATCGATTCGTGCAAGCAGATCAGATGATAAGAGATTCTACATTTACACTGGCACAAAGAGGTTGCATTTGAGAGCAGAGACTAGGGAAGACAGAGCTGCATGGATGGATGCATTGCAAGCTGTCAAGGACTTGTTTCCTAGAATATCCAACAGTGAGCTAATGGCTTCTACTAACAATCTTGTTGTGTCAACTGAAAAGCTGAGGCAGCATCTTCAGGAAGAAGGTGTGCCTGAGTCAGCTATTCAGGACAGCGAGCTGATCATGAGAAGTGAATTTGCAGCATTGCAAAGGCAGCTCGTCTTTCTGAAGCAGAAGCAGTGGCAGCTTATTGACACTTTGCGACATTTAGAGGTACATTTAGCACTGAATAGAAAAGAACATGCGGAAGCAATCATAATATTCATATCCAGCGTCTCCTGAGGATATAAATGAGTATAAATTCCATCATTGTGTATGTGGTTTAGTTTTTATGAGCTACTGTTATGTTTCCATAATTGACTGTTTCAGCTTATTCTTTCTGTATGCAACACGGTCTATCAGATGATGTATTTTCTGTCACATTATTTAGAGAATCAATGGAAGCAATAGGAGTTTTTGAATTGGGAAGTGATACTAATTGTCTTAGATCTTAGAGAAAAGAGGTTTCTGGAATGAGTCGACGCCAAGCATTAGAGATTGTCATAATGCAGAAATACATGGAGGGTGCTTCATGATTGTAAGGTATTGCTAGAACCAAAAGACATATAGGATACAACACATCTATTTTAAAGTTGATAGCTTAGTGGATAATGATTGTGTATGTCTGAGAAATTTGATTATAAGGATGTTCCTTCAATTTTAGAAATTTCTTCTTTAGGTGGTAAGGATTTACAATTTTATTTTATTTTGTAAGGAAAGAATGGCTTTGTTGAGGCCAGAAAGTAAGGAGTTTTTTTAGGGCTTAGGGTTTGGGGGGTTGGGAGCGGTGGATGGGGTATGATAGCCATGGTCCTTAAAATTTTAAATCATACACTCTGGTGGTTCATACTCGGGCATCTATGCCTTAACTAGTTGCATTTAGATATTCTGTGGACTCTCCTTATCTGGAGGTTCTTCGATCTGAGTGACCTGAGCAGATAAGTGTAATTAAAAATGAAGGAAAAAAAAGGAAACAAGTTCTTAGATGTAAATGAGTCTTCGACAAGATTAGAAGGGGAGATAGATAACAACCACATATCTTTTCGAGGATGAATTGCCACATAAGATCGCCGGTAACTAATTTCGGCTTCTTTTTTCTTTTCTTTTTTTCGCTTTCTATTTCCCTAAGTTTTTATTGAACAATGACGACTAGGAACCAATATGATATCGCCCTTAGAATTACACAGAAAGCCCAAAGAAGAGCAAATGAGACAGCATGATTCGTTGATCTAGGCAAATTTTATCTCCTATAAGCTTTAAATCATTTGGTCATTAGTTATGTGCTGGGCATAATCTGAACTGAGTTTTTTTGTTTTTTTGTTAATTCCAAATTTTGCGCTGATTGAAGATCTTTGGGATTATTTTCTCAGACAGAGAAGGTGGATCTAGAGAATACTGTTGTTGATGAAAGTCAGAAGCTGGAACCTTGCTTTGGATCAAAGCAAGAGAAATACAGCGGTATGTAAATGCAGGACCAACTCCTCACCTTGTTGACTGTATCTAGTTGTTCCTTTCGTCACTTCCATGTGATCATGCAGATTAATGCATTGCTCATGATGTATTTTCTTGGAGCAGGCATATTGTTCTGTCTATTTTTCCCTCTACTACTCGTTGGTGTTAAGTTATTATTGTTCTTGGTTTTTGCTAACAATCACTCTCTATGCGAAGATATATTGACTTAATCATCCAAATGCATGATTTGGCCTTCAAAATTTATTAGGGAGGAAGAGAATGTTCATTTAGGTGACGATTTTAATCATTTTGACCCTTTGCATGTCTAGTCTCCTATTTGCTGGAGATTAAGATTCCCCTCTTTCATGATCTCTTTTGTGCTGCTACATTTTTCTAATGTCGAAAACAGAACATTATTAACGAGTTCACTGTTTTGGTCCCTCGACAGAGGCTAGTGCCAGTGACTCGGATGATGACAATGACAGAGCTGATGCTGCAGAGGAAGAAAACGATGACGATGATGAGAATGCTTTCTTTGACACTCGTGATTTTCTTTCAACAAGCTCTTTTAGAAGCAGTGGTTCGGATATAAGAATATCATCTGTTACCTCTGACGATGAAGAACTTCACACTATTGAATCCGACGATGACATTGATCCGTGTATTAAAGCAGTCCGAGCTAGCTTTCCTGATGTTAAAAGAAGAAAGAAGTTACCCGATCCTATTGAGAAGGAGAAAGGTGTCAATCTCTGGGCAATGATTAAAGATAACATTGGGAAAGATCTGGCCAAAGTTTGTCTTCCTGTGTACTTTAATGAACCTATCTCATCTCTTCAAAAGTGTTTTGAAGATCTGGAATATTCATATCTTCTTGACAGGGCAAACGAATGGGGTAAAAGGGTAAGTTTTCTGGAATTCGTTGCATCTTTTTTCAGTTTCTTTGTTTGTTATCGAATACTAATTCATTATAAATTTAAATCATCAGGGTAATAGCCTTATGAGAATTCTGAATGTTGCTGCATTTGCTGTTTCTGGATATGCGTCTACTGAAGGAAGAATCTGTAAGCCATTCAATCCATTATTGGGGGAGACATATGAGGCTGATTATCCTGACAAAGGGCTTCGATTCTTCTCCGAGAAGGTGAGTTATGGTAAAGATGTATGTTGTTGATGACGTTCACCCCTTGCGTCTATGCTGCACTAAGTTTCCAGAGGATTACTGTTGGCCAACAATCATATCATTTTTGGAAAATTATTTGTAGACTCCATCATTGATTGGAAGAGCGATAAAAATCTGATAGTAAAGTGTAGGGTGGCTGACACATGTACTTTAGAGCTTTTTCCTGATGAAACATGATCTCTGGCTGTGCTTATACTAAAAGATTGTTCAGCTGAATGCTGGTAGCTCTAATTAAAATTTTATTCCGGGTGGACTTTACCAAAACCATATTTATGAGATTTAAGCAAATTGCCCCTCGTCCCAAGGCTGTAGTACAATTCATGAGCCTGCATGTCTGTTGATTGTTAGTAGTTTTTTCTGCTAACTTTATTTTACTTTGATGCCTCATACCTTTTTATTAAACGATCCATCCTGCTTGACGTAGGTGAGTCATCATCCTATGATTGTTGCTTGCCACTGTGAAGGCGCTGGGTGGAAGTTATGGGGAGACAGCAACCTGAAAAGCAAATTCTGGGGTCGTTCTATCCAATTGGATCCTGTTGGTGTTTTGACTTTGGAATTCGACGATGGTGAAGTTTTTCAATGGAGCAAGGTAGTGTCCTTGCTCGCTGAATTACACCGGGTTTCGGGAGGGGGAATTGTGGCTGATTAACTTTATCTTCAGGTTAGGACTTCAATATACAATCTCATACTGGGAAAGCTGTATTGTGAACACTACGGTATGATGCGCATACAAGGGAATCGGGACCTCTGTTGCAACCTAAAGTTCAAAGAGCAGTCTATCATTGATCGTACTCCTCATCAGGTGTGCTTTGTTTCTGCCACTGTTTATCTTCGCATGATTACCGTCTTTGTACATTTTTGTTTCTATTTATGAACTCTGTCTACCAAAAGCTCTAGCTATTGTTAGAAGACCCAGTCCAGGATTAAAATGGGGAAACAGTCCTTGATATCATTTGTCTATCAAAGGAAAAATTTGTGTAAGTGCTAATCAATAGTTAACTTGTGAAATCGAGCAGGTGCAAGGAACTGTCCTGGATAAAAATGGGAAAACAGTTGCCCCCATGTTTGGGAAATGGGATGAAAGCATGCGCTATGTAGAAGGAGATTGTTGCGCGAAGGGAAAAGGGAATGACCCAACGTCAGAAGCCCATTTATTATGGAGGCGCAACAAACCACCAAAGTTTCCCACTAGATACAACCTTACGCGATTTGCAATGACCTTGAACGAGCTAACACCTGGATTAAAGGCGATATTCATAGAATTTTTCCATCTGCCTTGCATAATGAATTTGGTTTTCTCTTCTATTCTATTCAAGATACACTGAAGATCATGTTTTATGTGTAACACATAATCCTTAATCAGAATAATCAACTTCAGTGCGTCAATCTAGCGCCTCTATGAGGAACAAATGGATGGTATTGGCATGCAAGAGCTTCTTTAGTTTGTTCATGTCTTGTTATACGAAGCATTTTATTCTGCAGCATGTGTTCAACACTCTGACTAATCAGTTTGTCATGATACAGTCATTTCTGGTTGTGGTCTGAAATCCATTTGTTCTTGCAGGAGAAGTTGCCACCCACTGACTCGAGGCTCAGACCGGATCAAAGGTACTTGGAAAATGGTGAATATGAGAAGGCAAATGGAGAGAAGTTGCGACTGGAACAGAGGCAGCGACAGGTATATCATTCTAGGATTTTTCAACCCCCTTGCTGTAGGAAGTGGGTTTCGTTTGCTGCTAGTATATTTACCTTGAATCATAGCCGTGCTCTTTTTCCATGTCTGTATGAAATTAAAATCGGAACTATACCTTCAGGCGACTATCAGATTTGACACAGAAGCAGAACTGCTATGCATTTCAGAAAGTTTTGGAACTGTGTAAAAACTGTGCCATGTCACTGAGTTCCTGATTTCTGTCATTGGACCGCCTATCCTGATCATATGTTTTAAGAATCCAAATTCTACTACGCGTAAGTTCGGAAAACCTTCCATAGAACATGTCATGCAAAACTTGTAACTCATCCCTGGTTGAAATTTTCGTCTATTGTCATGAGTTTCTTGTGTGTCGGTCATTTCCATAAAAATAAAACAGCTAAATGAAATCAAAGTGGTTGATTGCTTTTGTATCTATTCATGCATCAATAACCCTTTTGTGTGCCAATTCAGGCTCGGAAAATGCAAGAGAGGGGCTGGAAGCCACGGTGGTTTGCCAAGGACAAGTATACAGATACGTACAGATACGTAGGTGGATATTGGGAGGCCCGACAACATGGGAACTGGGAGTCGTGCCCGGATATTTTCGGACAAATCCCATCTGATCAACTGTTAGAGTGAGTGATCTCACGGACGTCGGGCATTTGTTTTTCTTCTCTGCTTCCTTTTGCTATACTGAAACTTTTTTATCAATCGACTTAGTGAATAGGCAAAGAGAGGAAAGAATAGAATTCGAGAGAATTGGAGTTGCTTGCTGTTGAACTTGAACATGAATGTATATGTTAGATTTTTGTCATAAAATCAATAAATATAAAATTTTTATTCGCATTCAGACTCTTGGAGCTCTGTGGCTAGTTATCTCTGAATTCACCATGGCAGTTCGACCAGAGCAAAGTTTCCGGACTATGCTCTTGTGTTCTGCACAGCTTCATTCTTCATCCATTTGAGTAATATTGTTCCATATAGCATCTCAGAATTGCTAGGTATGCATAATGTATAAATCCTTTCGTGTAGAAATATCGACCATGGTCTAGTGTCTACACGTCAGGAAAGTACTAGGCATTACATTCTCGCTTATCGCCTCGTCCTATTCCAGCGCGAATAAGCTTATCCTCTTTAAATGTTCGTCTCGAACGGCCAATATGGACATTGAATTCGATGTGCATGCATCTAGCTAAAGGGTCATTCGTACGAGGCGGCCATATGTACCACACAATGTCACGCTAGTCTTTCGATCCAAATAGTCCTACGTATAGGATGGAACATGGCTGCAATTGTTATTTTTGGTCCCTTCCCTAAAAGTTGTGGCTGAAGACAATGTGTATGAATGACTTCAAAGTGATTCATTCGGGTTCAATTCATTCTACATTATCCTATTTGAACAAACCTTAAAAGAAGGTGGGTCAAACGATGGCAAAGACATGGAAAACGTTTGTCGCCTTCTTTGGTTTATAGATATTTCGTTTCGAACTTCCTTTTGTAGCTAATATCGAAGCTAACGGTTTAATTAGGTTGAAATCTTGGTTAACTATCACAAGCTCGAGTTCGTGGACAAGCGAGCAGTGTCTTAATAAAGCATCACAACGAATGAGAGCGATGTAGAAAGTCTTAACAAATTAATCCTGTGAAATCACTACCCTTTTAAGAATGTTCAGCCGTTGTTCTCTTCGCCAGAAATCCGCTTAGGCGCCGTTAGTTAAATAGGCTCGAACTCTTGAACCTATCTACCTGGCTAGCTCGAGCAAAAGCACTTGTATGATGATCTTTCAGATAAGTCTGCAAAACTCTAAGCAATGTGAACAGCATTGCCTATACGGAATAACTTAGATTTCGAAATTTAGCCTAACTGTCATGTTAATTCGTCCTTAACCATCTTTTGCTAACTAAACTCGCGAGTGAAAAAAAGGAACGTATACGTATAGAGTCTTGTTAAGGTCATGAAGGTGCGTGAGACGAGAACAATGGGGACTTTATTATCAGGGCCTAAATGTTGGGCAAAAGTGGGAAGATGTGCTTTGCCTGTCAAAAGAATGCAATAACTCGTCTTTGTGGACTATACGTAAAAGTGGGAGAATAAATTTATGCCCACTTGTAGTTAATTCGCCCCTCATCCACGACATGAGTTACACGTCCCGTCATTGTGTCTATGTTATTCGTCCTTGGTTTTTTTTTTTCGTGTAGAAACATGGGCTTCGGATGATGTGGCTCTAAGAGTTTTCATAAGAGAGGGTTGTATGTAGTTAAGCGTCATATATGGATATCGTTCCGTTAGGCATATGATCGAGGAGAATGAGATATCAGTATCGACGTTGCTTATATGATCATGGGCAACCTTCACGAGAATATACATAACCATTTGAATCTCAAGCGGCGATGATGATCATGATCATCCAACGGCTAGATCTATCCTGACGTGGCAACCAGATAATGCAGATAAATGGTAGGTCCCACTCGAGAGTTTGACAAAGACCCTGGACGCTGGCACGTCTGATAATGTGTTGGTTGGAGAGGACAAACTGACGGACCTGGTGGACTAGGCCCAGCCCAACACTAACTGAAACAATGACAGATGCAGGCCGAGGCCCAGTCATTCATGTGGGCCACAGTCACTGGGCCCTGATTTGTCGCAAACTTAGTGGGCCAGCTTGGCCCATTCATACTCATGTGACATACTTATACAAAGGTGCGTTTATATTTTTCTTTCTCTTAAAGGTTCGTTAAGGAATTCTCGTTTGATACATAGAATAGTTCATAAATCTTATGATCCATTTAAATCAACTGAAGCTGATGGGCTCACATAGTTGAACACTTTAAAGATTGAATTTATGATCCTTCTCCTTCCTTGAGATGAAACCGTTGACCATGTGGGTGGGGTCCCCCCAAATATGTTCATATCTTCATTTTATTGAGATCTTACGAGAATCTAACATAAACATCAATTTTAGTTATAACCTCTATCGTACAATTAGAAGCTACAAGGAATAGTTAAACTCCTAAACACAGAACAAGAGAATGATTGTTTAACAACAGATCAATTATTCATGATGGCTCAAATTGTCGCGTTGATTAAACTTATATTGATAATTGCATTTGGGACATGTTATGTCATATATTTCTTATTGGTTAATGAAACGTTGTCATGAACAAATATTCGATCTCATCCCCTGATATTCATTTTATCGAACAGTTAGGCCAATTATCATTATTCCCATGACAAAAGCTATTGCTTTACCAATATGATACAGTTCGAATGAATGATTAAGGCCTCTTTTAGTGGGCATGGACAGCACAAAATGTAATTCCAATGATAAGATTCTTATGAGAAAAATTGCGGCACTCAAATCAAAATTCCAAAAAAAAACAAGAGGAATATATTAGCTTATCCAAATTAAGTGCGACATTTCTTGATCAAGGTTGGTATGCAATGGGATCTATATTCTCTTTCAATGGTGATCAAAATGGAGAATCGAACATGCATGGCTATTATATGCAATATGCATTATGCATCGATCATTCGATCCAATACTTTTTATCGTCATCTGATCTCCTTTTTTTTAATTTGGTACGTGATAAGAAGCCGTTATATGATAGTCGAATTAGGTTGCAAATTGCTCAAGGCCAGGATACTAGTTATAGATTGACGATAATTTATGGATAATTTGTGAATAATTAGCACTTGCATATGGTAGATAGTATGTACAACTTCTAATCAAGTTGTTTAGCAATCGGCTCCGATATACTCTACAAATTTCACAAAAATACAATTAAAATAGCATGATTGGAAAACTTGCGTCAATGACTAAAACGTGGTGTGACTATGGGGTATTAGATTTGAACAACTCAAAAGGTATCTCTAGTTTAATTCACCCAAAAATTCTAGGGCTATATGGTATGGCTGTTCCAAATATTAAAATTCATAACCAACAACAAAATTAGAAAATCAAAATGCAAAATCAAGATCATCTCATCAAATAAAAGGATTATTGGATAGGAAACTCTTAAATATTATGTCAAAAACATCAGGAATCAGAAAATAAAATCAACTTTTTCTTTTTTTCAATTTTCAACTTTTGCCCTTCATTTCCAAAACCAAAAATCCATATCAAACGATTTCGATTTATTAGTTGGAAAATACAAAACAGAAATCCGAAATCACACCAAACAAGGCCTTGAGGTTTTATAGACAGTATGCAAATGCAATAGTCAACCATACTTTCAGATTAGCAACAAAAGTTTGCATTATCAATTAAGAAAGAAATTATTCGCCATTCAAATTTGTTTCTAATCTTCTATTGGTCACCTTCTCTCCACATTGATATAAAATGATAGGTCAAATTTATTCTCAAGTGCACACTTATGACATATGTTCCTCTTTGATTCGATTATTATAACTCCTTTTGCTATATTGCAATACTATCTAGAGCTAGCTAGCTAGTCCATATATAGCGTATATGGAAGCAACTAGATAAAAAGTTTCTTTGCTTGAAACGACTTTCGATGGGTCATACTAATATTATTCTTATGAGAATCCGTTGTTTAATATGAATCGATCGCTTCAAAATAAAACATCGTTTTCTCGAATTTGGTTTGTGGATCAAGTTAAACTACGAATCATGGTCACATATATCAGATATATTCCATTCCAATAGAAGTAGATTTAGATCATAGAAACAAGTCAAAGAGTATCAAAGCAAACCAGGAACCAACTAATGTTAGGATCAGGCCAATATGTGACTTCATGATGTTGCACACTCTCCAAGACCTAAAAGTTTCCGATCCCGAACTTATTTATGAACACTGCTTTGTATATAGTATGACTTTAAAATAGGTTTTCGGAGATTCATGATTTAATTTCACCCTTGCTATAAATCAACAAGTTGTTGATCTATGCTAATTGGGGAACATCCCAACAACTTATACATATTTATTAACATCTTGTATAACTTCGAATATGCTGGTTGCATCATTCATGCTGGATCCACGAAGCAATATATTCCCCTTTCCATTACAAGCATGGGAAACAAATGCCTCCATGAAATTGCATCATTTTGCAACTCCATTTCAGGCAAATGGACAAGAGCAGAACTTATAAGTGGAATTTTATTGGTGGAGTTTAAAAGCTAAAAATTTTAAAAATTAAAAATTAAAATCAATAAAAAAAAAAATGAGTGATACAAGTAATACAAGATTTGTGTGTACGTTAATTACTCTTGATGACCTATTCACAACTTAAATTAAGGTGAAATCATTTAAGAGTATCATCACATATTTATTATTTATCAGTCTTATTAGTACAATTTTACCAAGACGTAATTGATAAACGAACATTGTCCACAAAACTATCTAGTCTCCTAAAAGGAGAAAAAAGAACGTAGTATAGATAGAACATTAATTCGCGTAGGTTAGCAATAGGCTTCATAGATTGGGGAAACTAATTCCCTACTATACATATGATCATAAAGGCTAATTCAAGATCACAATCTTTGAACCAAGATCGATCCCTATCGTTTTCATTAAAACTGAAACATCATTTTCCTTGTTTTTGAACTCTTTTTTCCGCCCTTTTCCTCCTAATTAACACCGGCCATTTTCATAGATCCGAGTTAGCTAGCAAGCTAATTAACATTAATATCGAGTTACCCGACTAAAAAGGTGGTGCAGGATATATGTCACGCGCCATTGTTTATGGCACATCATGGTTTGCTCGGTTTTTAGAGTGTCACAACTTAGAGAGGATTAAACTGTTTGTTACATGGTAAGTTCCCTACTAAACCATTACATTTTGAGTTCACATGGTGCTTAATTAGGATGTAGATTTTTCTATTTCTATTGACTTTTCAGACATAGAAATGTCATGATCAAATTGATCAGATGACTCGATAAATAAAACTGATTCTTTGTTTGTTTAGTACAGAAAAAGTATACTTTGGAAATAAGAAAGTGGATGGATCTCTCATGTCTAACGTCATGAAATTTTGTTTAGTTTTCTATTAAGTATAATCGGTTAGATAGCTATAGCTTCGCCGTCGTGGGTCAAATGGGCAGCTGTTTTGGTTTTATGCCCTTTTAGTTGAAACAGACCCATGGCACTTCCCCTGATGCCAAGGAGCCATTATTTGCGTATTTGAATACCTTTATACATTGCATGAATTGGGGACCAAATAAATGACCTAAAAGAAACCTTGGCTAATATTGAATTAATTATAACTAACATATCCTAGGGATAATAAATAGAATTCAAACTCGTGAAATAGATACTAAACAGCATTGATATTTTTGTAGATCACTTTTGTTTTAAAGTCACGAAGGGTTTACTATATGATAATGATCGTTTATGACAAGCCCTTGTGTTAAGGCTCCTTTGAAGCACCGAAGATATACACCTTTCTTTTCTTTTCTTCTTCTTCTTTTCTTTTTTTATAGAAATGAAGTTCATATATGATAATCTCCTTGCAGAGACGAAAGACAAAATAAGCAAATTAATAAAATGGAATCCAGTATCTTTGCTTTCCTGGAAAAATACAAAATACTTTACTTGATGTGTAAGTGCAGAGAAATTGTCACTTGTAGAATGTGAAGGATATAAAAGAAAACGACCACCATATCCAAAATGAAATAAAAAGAACGAAAGTAACTATACTAATGGCAGCATCCTCGGTTGTCAACGATGATTAAATTAGTTGTTAAATCATAGTTGTTGAGAATAGTTTGCACACTGAATAGATGCAAATATAACAAAGGTATATATAGATTATAGATCATTTCATTCATTATTAATTGTTTTTAAGTTGAAATCATAAAAGCTTGATATGATATCAGAGCCCATTACACCCAACGATCCAACACTCCAAGCCACTTTAAAATATATCGATGCTTTTAATCGAAAAGAAACATTCACGTAAGAGGACGTATTGAGAATAATTTACCCATATCGAATTGGGCAAAAATATAACAAGAATATATATAGATCTTGGGCACTCCATTTATTGTCAATTTAACCCTATACATAGGTTTAATAATAATAATAGAAAATCATGCTCCCTTCCGTCTCAATTTATATGCAACAGCATGACTATACGTGTTTATTGATGCGAATTATCTCTCCCACTGCGAGAGAATCAAACATAATTTTTCGTAAAATTATCCTAAGATACACGCAAATGGTTATTTAAGTTGTGTATTTTAACCATACGTTAACGATGTAATTTTGTCCCAAAGTTTAATCGAAAAATAAAACTTTTCAAAATACTTATTGAACAGTATAAAAAATCAAACCGTTGCACGTTAATATATAAGAAAATTAAAGAATAGTTGTTGTAACTGTAATTGATTGATTACAACAATTGATATTTCTACGAGATCAAACTAATTCCTTGAATATAAGTGACTAGTTTTACAACTTAAGAAAACAAATCCAAAATTAATCACTTGTGTTGAAAGGACTGATTCTATCTTTTAGAAGTATCAGTCGCTGTAGTCAATTAATTACAGTGATTGTAGCCAAATCATCATGTTAGTTAATAAAAAAAATTGGTTTTTTTTAAATGGAATCTTTTTTTGGGTTTTTTTTTTAAATGGAATCATGAATGTTGTCCTGAGATGGAATAGGAAAACAAAAACTAAAAATCATTTTTTGATTTTTTATTTTCAATTTTCGTTTCATTCGTTTGAGAAACATAAATCAATATCAAACAGTTCTATTTCATCGGTCAGTAAAACGAAAATAAAAAACAAAAAAACGACAACAATATCAAACAGACCCTAAACTTTAACAATTATCATAATCACTATCATGCATTTAGCACCAGCTAAATTAACAATTTGGCACTAAAATAAAGAAAATGATATTGTTGGTAAACCTCCGAGTTGAAAAGAATAGTTTTATTTAATACTATCATTTATGTCAACAGCTAACAAGGTTTCAAAAGTGAACTTGGGGTGATGGTAAACAACATTAATTTTTCAATTATATGATTAAAGATTCTTATATTTCATTCGAAGTTTCTCATTTTTCTAGTAAATGAGAAAGATAACATTCGAACTGATAACCTCAATATCAATATCATGTTAAGTATGTAGTTTATGAAAAGTTAAATATTACGATAATAGGCCCGTAATTTGTATATCTAACGGTTAATATTGAGAACATCTTGACAAATGAGAATTAGTTGTTAGACCAAAAATAAAATTTAATAAGACTGATGACGAATCAAATGTTTTTTGCGTTTTCGTAATTTAATCATGTGGTTGAGATCATTTGTAGTTGAGTTGACTAACTTAACCCACAGTGACTCAAGTTAACTCTTTGATCCAACACTATTAGACAAAAGACAACCTTATCAGAGTCCAAATTAGAGAAAAAATCATCATATTATTAAAAACACTATTTCTAATCAACAATAAAGCTTATGATACTAATTTAATAATATAAATAATATAATTATATCAAGCTTAGAAGTGATCGTCATAAAATAAAATGCAAAAATCAAATTAATTACGGAACAATGGTTAGTGCTGAGTGGTCACACATGGAATGTGCCGCCTGCCTGGCGGTTCTGGTTTAAACTCTACGCCGATTCCATTGCGTCACGTTCTCTCTCTCTATCTGATCCACCCAATGGCTCCCTACTCACTAGCCGCATGTAATCTTAACCACACGCCAAGGGTAATTTCGGGATCTCACAATAGTAAAGGTTCAGCTCCCCTCAGCGCATTCGGCGACCGCTGGGATGGGATCCCAAGTGTCTCTGGTTTCATCATTAATACTCGAAAACCACAACGCCGGATCTTTAAACAACATCATTATTTCAAATCCCCGTAATTAGTTACTGTTGTTTAATAAAATGTCGAATCATATATTCTTGGATCCGGATGAAACCGAGCCTTCTGAGTATTTATGCCGAAATCTAGTGAGATGTACTCGCAGATGTGTTGATTAAAAGATCAATGCTGCTCTAGATGTATGACACTCTTTCTACGGGAGTATTATTTACTCCCTCCATATCAATGTAGATGCTTGTTTGATTATCATTTTTGTCAATATAAATTTTAATTGATATTATTTGATATTAAATATTATTTTTATAATGATATTTTAAATTATATATTTTATTTCTGTATATTGTTGAGATAAAAAATAAAATTTTTCAAAATGTATATTGCATATTATAAAAATATTGAAAGAGTTGCATGAAAAACGAGACAGAATAATACTTTCTTCAACTCATTTTAATTATAACATGTTCATTCGATAAGAAAATTTATGTGAGTATTGAGTTTGTATGAATTTTGATAAAAAAAAATACTTTGTCCGTCTTAAATAAATTACGACACATCGTCCTACATAAATTTTTTTCTCTATTTCATATCACATGATCTTCTTTTTCATTATTTTTTCTCTCTTTATCCGTTCACAATTTCTATATCCACTCACAAAAATACCAAGACAAAATATCATAATATCAATGCATTTCTTAATATTTTGTGTTAGGTCACACATCATAATTTATTTGGGATGGTGAAAATAATATTTTTTTGAATGAAAATAAGATTTAGCGTAATATTTTGAGAAAAGATAATGGATTTATCATAAAAAATTATCAAAAAGATTTATTATTATTATTTTAAGATAATAAAAAAATTCAATTAAAATGAATAAAAAAAGTACAAATATATTTTTTGCGAACGTGTCATTCTCAATAATAATCATACAACAAACCCAACTACTAATATAAAAATCAAAACAATCCGCAAATTAAACTATTACTATGATTAATCCTCACATTATATTTAAAAACATTTGACAAATTAAACTCCATTTATAACGATTATTTTAAGACACAGTGTTCGTCAAAGCATATTAAACTCCATTCTCCTTTGTCTATTTATTTCCCCTTCACACCGTTCTTTTTCCTTCACCCTTTCTCACATTCCCCTCCTCCAACTCCCCTTTCCTCCCCAGTCACCACCATCGCCGCCGCAGTCGCCGCCGGAAAAGGCCCGCCTCCAACCCCACTCTCCGACCAACGTCTCCCCGCCCAAATCCTACACTACCCATCTTCAACTAACTCTCCAAATCTCTCAAAACCCACTCCCAAATCAAACCTCAAGACCCCCAAAAAAATGCCTGAATCAGTCACCAAATCCGATCACCACCACCACCACCACCACCAGTGTCGCAGTCGTTCTCACGCCACAACACGCCGAGTAACACCCACACCCACATCCACCTCATCTATCCACTCGAAGCGTCTTCCAAACGGGGACACGTACACGGGCTCAATCTCCGGCACCATCCCACACGGCACCGGCCACTACGTCTGGGCAGACGGGTGCGTCTACGTGGGGGAGTTCCGTCACGGTCAGCCCCACGGAAAGGGCACATTCACCTGGCCATCGGGCGCCGTCTACGAGGGCGAGTTCCGGTCCGGTCACATGGACGGGACTGGAACATTCAGGGGAATCGAAGGAGATGTGTATAGGGGAAAATGGATGAGGGATATGAGGGAAGGGTATGGGGAAAAGAGGTACAGGGACGGGGAGAGGTATGTGGGGATGTGGAGGAGGGGTGTGAAGGAAGGGAAGGGAGTGTTCGTGTGGAGGAAAGGGATGGTGTATGAAGGGGAGTGGAAGGACGGGAAGATGACGGGGGAAGGGAGGTTCAGGTGGGGGAACGGGGAGGAGGGAGTTGAGGAGGAGGCGGGGAACGTGATCGTCCATAATAGTTGTTTCGAGGAGAAGGTCGTGGTTGTGGTGCCCAGAGTTCGTGTTTGGGATAGGGAGGGTGAGAAAGGGGATGTTGTTTGCGAGTTCGTGGAGAATGTGGAGGTGGTGAAGAGGAAGGGTGTGGAGGAGGAGGAGGAGGAGGAGGGGAGGAAGCCGGGGGTGACGATATCGAAAGGGCATAAGAATTATGATCTCATGCTTAATCTTCAGCTTGGGATTAGGTGCGAATTGAGATGGATTTCGTGTTTGAGTCGGATTCTTGTTTGTTCATGTTGTTTGATTGCTTATGAAGGTGGATTGTTTTTTCTTGTAGGTACTCTGTGGGGAAGCATGCTTCAATATTGAGGAATCTGAAGCAGAGTGATTTTGATCCCAAGGAGAAGTTCTGGACTAGGTTTCCTCCCGAGGGATCGAAGCTCACGCCGCCTCACCAGTCGACGGAGTTCCGGTGGAAAGACTATTGTCCCATGGTTTTCAGGTAGCATAGAATGCACTGATGTTGATCAGCTTCACATTATGTGCTCCATAGAACAGAATATATATTTGTGTTGATTTCGATTTGTTGATAACGATTTTGGCGGTGCTGGTTTAATGAGATATTAGTATAATATATGGATGTGAAAATGGTATGATTTGGTTCATTGTCGGGACCTTAATGCTGATTGATGTATGTGGTGGAACCAGACATTTGAGGGAGCTATTCCAAATCGATCCTGCCGATTATATGATGGCTATTTGTGGGAGTGATGCTCTTCGCGAGCTGTCTTCTCCGGGGAAGAGCGGAAGCTGTTTTTACCTTACTCAGGATGATAGATTCATGATCAAGACTGTCAAGAAATCCGAAGTCAAGGTTAGTTTCTGTTTCTGTTTGCTTCCGGTTCTGCGAATAGCTAGTCTAAACTTGGCTTGATCAGCAATTGTGGAGTATTTGTTTTGCTGATTGTTATCTGCTCTCATCAGGTTCTTGTTAGGATGCTGAAGAGCTACTACCAGCATATGTGTCGATACGAGAACTCTCTTGTAACTCGGTTCTATGGCGTGCACTGTGTTAAACCAGTTGGTGGTCAGAAGGTATGGAATTGTGTATTGCTGAATTGTTGCCTCATCATCAGCATCTTGAATTCAGCCAGATATCGATATTGAATTCTATCTGGTTGGATTTGAACCAGGTGCGGTTCATCGTTATGGGCAATTTGTTCTGCTCTGATTATCGAATACATAAGAGGTTTGACCTCAAGGGTTCTCGATACGGGCGATCAATAGAGAAACCTGAGGGTGAGATTGATGAGACAACTACGCTCAAGGATCTCGATCTCAACTTTGTATTCCGGCTCCAAACAGACTGGTATCAAGAGATGATCAAGTAAGTCATACAGGATAAGTAATGTGGTTGTTTATTTGGATTCCACATGATGCTTTCATTGGATTGGTGCTTATGTTTCTTGAATTGTAACACAGGCAAACCGAACGGGACTGTGAGTTCTTGGAGGCAGAGAGGATCATGGATTATAGCCTTTTGGTCGGTATTCACTTCCGTGATAATAAGACAGGAGACAAGATGGGCCTATCGCCTTTTCTTTTGAGAACCGGTAATGATTCACATTCGTATTTCATCCTCAGTTCTGTTGGCTCATCTGGTGATCAGTGCTAAAGTACTTGATTCTTCGGCAGGTAAATGTGAGTCTTTCCGAAGCGAGAAGTTCATGCGTGATTGCCGCTTTCTTGAAGCTGAACTACAGGACTTGGATCGCGTCTTAGCTGGACGGTGTGTTTCTTTGCCCATCATCTGATTATGCTTACTGTGATCGAACTCAATTGTTTAGAATCATTGTTAGTTGGATCATGTTGAGTTGAACAGAATGGAATTCCAGTTTCAAATGATTTAAAATTGGCCTTTTTGGTGGGGAATCAGTTGTTGAGCTTCACCCATCCGATAATATTAATGGGGTCTGATTGTCTAGATGTCTCTTCGATGTGCAATCATCGAATAAGTTTGGTCTTGCTTGCCATCCTCAGAACATAGCCATATGTATCATGTGACTGAGGACTGCATGGGTTAATATCAACATCAACCCTTGTTTGTGTATATCAGGAAACCCTTGATCAGGTTGGGAGCAAACATGCCCGCCAGAGCCGAGCGTTTAGGCAGGAGGAGTGACTTCGATCACCACCCACCCGGTGGGTGCGGCAACATGGTCACAAGCCGTAGTGGTGAGGTATCCGACGTGGTACTCTACTTCGGGATCATTGATATCCTACAGGAGTACGACTTCACCAAGAAGATTGAGCACGCTTACAAGTCTTTCCAAGTCGACTCCACTTCCATATCTGCAGTCGATCCCAAGGTCTATTCAAAACGGTTCCGGGATTTCGTGGGCAAGATTTACATTGAAGATAGATGACATTCCCGAACAAGTAAGATCCTCAAGGTACTCGTCCATTGACAATATCATTTCTCCCTATGGTTCAAGCTATACACGAAGAGGATCGCCGAGACCAATGGCGGTATGAGAAGGATTTGCTTCGGACCGGGAAAGGCTAGCCTTGGCATGTCGCACGCGATGAAGAGTTAGTGATGGTTCCCGTGGCTGAATTTTGTGGATCAGCTGTCTGTATCCTGGCGCAAATCAAGTTTAGGAAAGGGTAAGAATAGTAGTAGGAGACGAGTAAAAAGTAATTATGTGAAGATGTGTTCGTGGTATAGAAATGGATGGTAAAAAAAGAGAAGTATATTCATATGATAAGGTTATTTTCCTCGCTTGACTCTAGTCAAATGACATGTGAGGAGCGAGTGAGTGATTAGCAAGATAGATTTTGTATAGAATCGAAGCCTTTGAATCTTGTAACTTTTCTTGCAAGAAATGAGATCCCAATCCTTGCATTGCCTTTCTCTCTTGTCCCTTCCTCAACACTGTTATCAGCTTATCAAGCATGGTATTCTCACAGCTAAATGTTCTATGTTTTGCAGAATTGGACATGTAGAATGCTGTTTTTGATTTAAATTTCATGTGTTCCTAATGTTGGGGAGATTAAAGAATCCGATGAATATAACGACGGGAGAGACAATGGCAAATGGTAGCAGGTAATTGTGTGGAAATATTAGTCGGAAGTTTAAGGGACAAAGGAGACATGAAGAGGAGAGAAAGTTCATACCCAAAAAAGAAAAAAAAAAAAGAAAAAAAGGAGAGAAAGCCAGCAAACAGCAAAGGGAGGAAACAGAGAGAGCAGCAAAAGATGTGCTGTGGTCTGCCGTTGTAGCTGTGCTGTCTTTTTTAGCGTTGTACTACTCCTCTCCTTCATTCATCTCTCTCCACTTTTCCCACTGTTTTGATACAGTGCTTTGCTTCCATTCTTTTGAAATCTGTTACTTGTGGTCAATCATAATTAGAATAGCGTTGGATGGGGGAATTGAATCCCATGGGCTTGGGTCCTCCAACAATACAACATCGAAAAAAGAATGAAAAAAATCATATACAAAATTTATATCTTTTTCGTTTTATAATATAGATAACGGAGGATCACGAAAAAAAAATTCACAACGTTACAAATGTATTTTATTTGGATTATCATTTTAATATTTTGATAACCCAAGTGACGATTTAAAGATTAATTGGCAATGTATTTCACACATCTTATTGTTATTTTTCTTATCAGAATGATATCGAAAGAAGAGAGAAGCATCCGGAAAGAATTTAAATGAAAAATGGGCTGTCATTTGGGTTTTTTCATTTATTTTGTCAAACTTAAGAATGAAAATAATATTGTCATTTTCGGTCAATTCAAATAGCAATAGGATGTGGGTGTATTTTATATTTGAGTTGCCAAAAAAGAAGAAAACAACCCAAGTGAAAATAGAGTGAAGACGCTCTAACCAACAACGGTGTTATCTTGTTGGGATAGCAAGGGATCCGAGTTTTATTCTTGTAACATCATTTGTCCATTTTTTACCAAGTCACTGGTGCGTAAAATCCTCCTCGTGCTTTTTTCACAACATTTGGTAATATTTGCGTATTTTCATACAAACATTTTATGTTTTTAATGTCTTTTGTTTATAACCTCTTACATGAATCTTTTTTTTTTTAAATCAAAATAATTGATTCAATAATGAATAATTTTTCTTTTAAGTTTTTAGTCATTGGTCATATGGTCACCGTAAGATTGTTCAAGCGAGCGATTGAATTGGACGATCTCTGTTTAATTTGCATTGGAAATGAGCTACACCACACAGTATCTGCATATTATGTCACTGCTTAGCTCCTGGCAGCAAACTTCTTGTACACCATGATTTTGTTACACTGTATGCTTGACCAAAAGTACATAAATTGGTCTGCAAATGTGCACCATACAAGAAAAGAATGCATAGAGGAGACAAATGCAGAAGCCTCTGTGTTATTGGGAATTTGATAAAAATCCACCCACGTACGTAATCATCTGGGAAATTAGCCAATGCACAAATTTCCCCTGTTTTTTATTTTTTTAATTTAATTCTGGTTACTAGTAGTAATGTGTTTAGAGCTAGTAGTATATGTGAGCCATGAGGTGTATATGAATATCCCAAAGCATAGTATAGAGTTTAGAGTAGGTGTTGCATCATTCACATCGAATGTTGTAGCCGGCCTAAAACTTGAGAGTTGCACCATGTACGTCTGCTCTTCTATGCTCATTACCTTTCATTTGTGGTCAAATTTTTTCGACTCTGTATATTGCAATCGTTGTCTACAGAATGATCACGAGCTAAATTGTCGACCAGCATATAAGAACAATGATCAAGAGAACCTGGTACGATCATAAACAACAATCTTTCCTTCATTTGTTCCCTATTGATCCGAGATATAGAACATAAAAAAAAAAAAAACAATATTTTATTCATAGGAATAAGTGTTTGTTTAACTTGATATAATTCCCTGCCAAATGGAGTAACTGTGACGTATTTTTAAATTCCATTTAACAGCAACCAAGTTGACGTGGGCGAATACATCAGCCAATCTACATTGACTGATGTTTATGCGTTTCGAGGCTCTGTCTGGTTAAGTTACCTTTTTTGTAACGATACGGTCAAATTGGATTTTTTAAACGTAAAGATACAGTTGGCCCGGAATTGAGGGACGTGACTCAATAAAATCCATATGCATCACTAAAATATAAAAAACGATTTGATCAATATTAAATTTATATAAAATTTATTAAAAAAATAATATTTTTTTGATGATGATGAGATTCACTGTAACAGTTGTGAGAGAAGATAATCAGAATGAGAGCGGAGGAGGAAGGATGTAGTAGGTGTACTGTAACAAATGATGATTTTATATGAAAATGTTATTAAATATGGTATATTGGTTATATTTTGAGACGATACGAATAAAAAAATATGATCTACAATATGAGATAATGAACGTATATTATTTATATTTTGAATCGATTTAAATATATAAGTGTTATTTATATTATAAAAAAAGAATAATTAAATACTCGTATGTTAAAGCAGATCATTAAAAGTTGAAAAAAAACTTTCAATCTTTGTTCATGTTAATCTAGGATCAATACGTCCAAAGAATACACGCATATCTGGTACGTATCATGTCACTCCGGCCCAAATCCGCATGGCCAAGCGATATGTGAATCTTTAAATTGAGGAATGGCCGTCACCTAGTGACATTCATTGATTGATTAGATTTGTTTGTTGAAGAAGAAGATAATGGAATGTTGAAGAAACAAAAGGAACACCAATATTTAAACAACCACAGGAATTGGAAACAGACAGACAGAGCAGAGTGCAACAGAGAGCCGTACACACACTCGAAAAAATTACTCAATTCTGGCTCTGTTGTCCTCTTTTACATAGACAGCGTCGCTCTCTATATCTGCAGCTAACAAAGAACTAGCATTACAGCATCCACAGTGTTGGCCCAAAAAAGAAAAAAAAAAGTCTGAAAAATAAAGGAGATCAAAATTTTGAGATGCTCCAGAAGTACGTAGAATTCTTTTGGTAGGATCGTATCTTCATATTAATATCCAATTCCATGTAAACTTCAAGATCATAATTTTTTTTTGAAGGTTTCCTGTGTTTCTAATTTCTTGTAATTTCTGAACTACGTAACTTGTCAACATTTATAGTTTCAGCTTAAAACGCAACAGCAACAATAACAATCAAAGCGGCAATAGCTCGTTGTCTACTACGTAACTCACAAGCCTCTTTTTTTCCATAGTTCTCATGTCAAGTTTATTGTAACGGATTTAAACCGCAACAGTTGTTCACATGTTGCTACGACACTCACAAAATAATAAAACAAAAAAATTGTGACTATCAATATACGGATTTAAACTCATGATTTATAAATATTAATCTGTTCAAATATTATATCGGTGACTAGGCTAGACCCCTCTTTTTCCTCCTCGATCTCCCTTTTGGCATTTAAAGAGTATTGTTTGGTTGGGTAGCCTTTTCACGTAAACGTAACACATGCCTACACACGAGACCGATTCAGGCTGATTGTTTGCTTCAGTCTCAAAAATATTGAATGCTACCTGCTGCTTTGCTTCGCTTCGCTTCGGTGAGCAAAATTGAATGGCATTGCTAAATAAAACAGACAGCAGCTGCCCAATGTATGATGCTGTTCCTATGACATTGACCACTCTGCAGTTTCGCCCTTGTTGGATTTTGAATCTGGTCGTGCACCCCCACTGCCACACTGGCAATAACTACAACACTTTTATTGTTACGATAATGTGATATGATAAATGAAATATGTTGATTTTGTAAACTTAATTCACTAAAGATCAGTCGTTTATTTGAAAAATGAACAGTTTGATTAAATTTAAATTCATCCATATTTAATAAAAAGAATCCTGGATAACGGGATAAATTATCCCAAATATATCAAAAAAAATACCTTTCAGGATTCTTTATTTCAGATGCATAAAAAAAAAGTCTTCCGAAAAAAAGAATCCCGGATGCATCAAAACTTTCAGGGGTTATTTTTCCTACAAGCATAAAAAAAAAATACCTTTCGAAAAAAAGAACCTCGGATTTTGGGAAAAAGAACCCCGGAAGACCCAAAATTTTTTTGAATCTTGACCGTCAATCTCACAAATAAACAGTTAAATAATGTTGATTGTGTAAGCTTTTTCAGACAACGTATGCCATTTATCATCACCCTATGAGAAATTCATATCTATGATATTGCCTCCCTTCAACCTATTTTATAACATTATATCATTATTTTATTATTTAATAAATATTTGAAAAAAATTTATTATTCATTTCAACGACGTAAGAAAATTATATCATTGTTTCATGATTAAAATACATAACTTAAACTATCATATATGTTTGACGATAATTTTACATAAAACGATGTTTGATCGTACCACGGATGATTTATAGTTGGGATGACTTTATTACTTACTTAAGATAAGGTTGCAAAATAAAAGGATGGAAAAAGTACTGTAAGGGACTTTATTGTTTATTCCCAATGTCTCATATTTTTTACAAAAGCACCTATAAATATTTCGTTTTTATTATTAACGATGTCAAAAAAATCTTAAATTAATTCAAGATTAAAGTTCATAACTTAATTTATCATTAATATCTCACAATAATCTTATAAAAAAATGATGTTTGATCGTATTAAATTATACCTCGAAAGATGTGCCGTGTAAAAATATTAGGACAGATGGAGTACTATTTTCGATTTTCGTTTCAGTATCCGATTAAACAGAAGTGTTTTATTTATATTTATTATTTCTCGAGCGGATGAAATAGAAGCACAAATCTCAAATCCATTTAAGAAAAAAATAGAAGTGATACTAAATAGTTTCATTTCATCATCTAATACTAATAAAAAAAACAAAAAACAAAAATGATATCGAACAATCCTAAACTAATAGGTTATGGGTTTGGTATGATTGGGTGCATTATTAATTATCGATTGATAAACCAGTTTTCCCTTGAATCACTTAGCTTGAGTCCAATTTAGCTTTAAAAAATCAGGTCCCGAGTCTCTAATGTCAAATGTTGAGACGATCTATGTTGTTTACTTTCATGCGTGAAACATGGAACAAGAAAAGTACCTAAAGACTTAGATCGTGATAGAGGTGATGTAAGATTTCTTATGATGTATGTATGCTACACGGAGTATTTAAAAGCCAAACAAACTATAGTTACATTATAGTGTTCTGTGCCACGATTTCAGGCACATTGCATCGAGTAATGATCAATGACATCATCATAAATAGTCATTGGATATCTACTTAATTTTTATAGAGCAAAGTGACAAAACATCAGAGTGTGATTAAAAGGTTTGATTGTTGCCATCTAAGCAAGCACAAGTACTATATTTGCCTGCCACTTTTGAAAAGGAAGAACCATAAACGAATTACTACTATAATTAGAGATTGCTTCTAGTTGGTTAATTACTGAAAGGGGAAACATATAGTGGAAACACTTGCACACACACTTTCATATTGCATTCATTATTATGATTTGTAAACTAAGTATAAGTCTTTATGATGAATAAGTGTGCTTTTGACTTGAGTTCTTTTGTACGTGCAAAATTAAAACATAGGACTATTATATTGTGTAGTCTTTTCCACCACTTATGATAAGTATTAAACAAAAATATAAACCCATTCGGTAGATTAATTGAAATTATCATTAACATCCTCATGTTCTATAGTTCTCACAACAGTATGAGTATATGGTCTAATAGTAATTATACTGATATTGTCGTGCCTGAGAACACGGTGAGACAATATCATTGTGCCTTTCTTATGCACACGCAAACGTCTGATGTGGCTATTCTTTTTGTCTCCCATATGTTTTACTCCATCAAAACATCGAAACTTTCATAAAAGCATCTTCTTTTGACAATTCCTGTCATTTTGTTTTGTTGCCAACGTCTCCTTAATATCGTTATTTAAAATAAAAAAAAAAACAAAAAAAAACAAAAAAATGATAATAAAAATCAAAATCAATTAAGAAAATAAAATAATGTTTATAAAGAAAATCTTAAATAATATACTAAGACAAAACAGGAAACAAAACTAAAAAAATATTTTTTTTGATTTTTGATTTTTTGTTTTTGTTTCATCCATTTAATAACCACAATTCAATACCAAACATTTTTGTAAACAGAAAATCATAACAAACAACACCTTAGAATATGCGTAAAATTATGAATAATTTTACTCAAGCCAGGTCATTCAAAACGTCGGTTCCAGATTCGATACCAAGAATCTCTTCGAAAATTATTGAAGTAAACATTAGTATGAGTCTACTCTCGTATCTGAAACACCTCCTTCTCAACGGAGTATGCTACATTCGGCATACATGGACTATGTTGCAGAGCTCAGATTCCAAGCAAATCTCATCAAAAGGAACCAACAAGACCACAACATTTTACATCCATCAAAGAATTGAACATGGACGACAAGGATGTCAAAAGTAAACTTCAACTTGTTAGACTAAAATAAAGAACAAAGAAATCTACTGCTAAAGTGCTGCGAACAATGGAACTCCCAACACCAACTATGGGGCCCTAATGACTTTTTTTAGGTACTTTAATCACATGTTGATGTTTACTTTAACCAACTACAAATGACTTTCCCCTTTTGTGTTGCTGTTGGTGGAAATCAAAGTTTAGAAGCCATTAAAATATGAGTAACTACAAAGTGTAGAAGCAGGGAAGGTTGAATGGACCTAATCGTTAGCTCGGATCTTATAAAAAAGCCGAGCCTTGGTAAAGATCAACCGCCATTCATGTATATGTAAGACATGGTAAAGATCAACTGTAAGTGTATAAAATGCTAGACCTCGAACCTTAAGAATAGTCCGACAACAATCAATCGATCATTGATCCACATCAAAGACAACTCTACACGCACAAAATATCAAGCATACAAGGCTTAGGTTACGCCATTTCTCGAAGAGGAGATAACTAGGATTACAAGGACTTCAACATACACATACCTAAGTGGAATATCAGACCTATCACAGAGGGTAGGGAGACAGGCCCTCTTCGGTCAACAAATTGAGCAGAGCCATACACATGCCCTAATCAAAGCAAAGTTTGAACCCAGTTCTTTTGCCTACACAATATGACCATAACCGTTAGGCAACCGCAGCGAGGCTTGATAGGCTAAACTAAAATTAGGCCCAGATTTGACTAGCAGAGATCTAATTGGTGGACAAAGGTTACTGATGGAGCAATGTAATCCAACTGTAGGGGCTCGAGCTAGACAATGGTCCGACGAGCATTTATCTATCGGTAATACTTATTCCAAGCTTGTGCCGATTATCTAGGCGACAGTTATGAAGTTCTTATATTGTCTAGATGACAGGCCTTAGACTTGCAATGTAAGTTCATAGGATATTGCAGAGAATAGATTTTGAACTTCTAACATCGAAATCATGTTATACCAAGCTCTTGAGGTCTGGACAAACAAGATCAAAGATATACGAGCAACAAAAGCAGAGGGCGATACGGGTTCTATGGAAGCAAAAATTTTGAAAGAGGAATCTTATACTTGACATTGTAATATTAAACACGTAGTGGATATATGAAATCAAGAAGTAGACAGCCGAAAGTACCTGGAACAAGTTAGCTCCATGTCCATGCCTTCCGAGATCCTGTACATCTCAAGAGCAAGGACTTCAACTCGCAGTAGCAATTTTAGATTTTCCACAAGTGCCTCCGCATCCCGGCCACACGCTTAGTTAGCCTCAGTAAAAGAGGAAGAAACGTATAGCAAGTTCAGTAATGAAAGAAACTATAGGCACCGCTCTGGAGAACTCATACGCAATGACAATGAATGATCAACCATGTAGAAAGTTGAGAGTAAGTAGATAAGAGCATCAGAAATGTAATTAAGCAATAGATCATAGATGTATGCTGCAAAACCACTATATCTTGTTGGCTTGGGGTTCTTTTCAAAGCATGGATCGGGTTATTCATTGGCTGATGAATAGCTGCTATGAATAAGCATATAGTTCTGCAGAAATTAACAGCCGAGAGAATGTTTCCCAGATCCTATTTCTCTCTTCTGCCCTTCGTCTGAACGGAAGAGCCTCCTGCTTGGCAATTCCCAGGAGCCTCGTTTCTTACCTTCAACTCTATAATGGAAGGAAAAACAGATAAATTATAGAGGCGATAAAGCCACAGATGCACAAGCTAATCCATGATTTGGACAACACTGTGAGAGTACATCCAAGCCGCGATTCAATGAGGTCAACATATACCTAGTATTTTGCATGTTGCATGATGAACTAACACAGGGAATATCACATTCAAGGTCCCAACTCAGAAACGTACAACATAGAACGTTTCATCAAGGAGCAGAACAAAATTTGAAGCACTGACCCTTTGAACAAGCTTACAACATTGCTCAAGGGAGATGCAAGTTCCACATGCCAGCTGCACATATTTAAGATATGAAAATCCAGGATCAGCGTAATGTTTGGGTTGCACATTGCCGTGAACTACATGAGAGAATGAGATTATAGTGCCAACTCGAATATCAATATAACAAACGAACCTGCATGAAAGTTGACGTGGCAGGAAAGCCGTGAAACAAGTTAGTGGCGGATAACACAATACAGTACAGATCAGAAAATCACAAGAAACAAGTTACAAACAACCTACGTACATATACATGAACTAGACAAATAAAAGCATGCAAATGGAAAAAAAAAAAAAAACCACCTGATATTCATTTGGTGTTATCAACCAACTAGAATCAGAGAAAGAAACATCATATCAAATGATAAACTAGTAGTTTCATGTAAGTAAAATAAGTACAGACTTCATGTCCACAATGATAATCTGAAACCCTTCAAATAGGCGCACTATAGGCAGGAAGCAGAGGATAGAACTCACAATTTGAACAGCATACAAAGCAGAAGAGTTAGTCCCCAGCATCCTACGTGAACCAGTATCAATGACAGAATTCCAGAAGAAACGCATGAATATATAGGCATCATGTAATGTCTAAGCATGACACAAATTAACAGTTGGCAACATAGGGAAAACAGGATCAAGAGTGCATGTTGAGAACATAGCTCGCCTAGAAACTCAAACTAAAGAAAGAAGGCCTTCATGACCATGAAATATGGACAATTTTATACTTCACCTTTGCTGAATGAAAATGATAGGCGGGAAACAAAGCAGCACTTGCTTCTGAGAGAAACTGGATCAGCTGCTTCTCAAAATGCCATCGTTCAGCAGAGATGTTCGTAACAAGGTCATATAAATCACATGCAACGAGCATCTATTCTACAGTATTATTTACATTAGTCATAGCAGGATCCATCAATTTCCAGCAGGCCTATTCAATTACACATGGGATTACGGAAAAGAAGCAATGAATATTATTTCACAAAACAATAAATTTCACAATTCATGATAGTAAGTAGGAGCGGGACAAGTATTTGAACAACTAAGATCAATTTACAAAGATACAGGATGCAACAAAAGGATGTCAGAAATCAGAACCTCAAATTCTTTCTTGATCACATAGCTTACAACCGCCAGCAGTGTGACAGGAGAAATCTTCAGAAAACTCGAGTTATGTCAAGCTGGATGATTCAGCTGTACAGACTATACAATCTACTGATGTCGAAATCCAGCATCTCCACAGTCTGTATTGGAGTCCAAACTAGGAGGGCAATCATACCATTTAGGATGTTCAGGATAAAAACTATCAACAAGACCAACATCAGAATCTAGATCGTCTTCATGTCTTATAGGCTTGGTCAGTTTAGCATCCTCACACACAAGAATACTCTTCTCGTCAAACTCACAAGGGTTCAACCATTTCTTTGGCTTACAAGCCTCACCCATCATACCCTTTTGACTATCACAATCAGCTCCCATTTGATCCCAAGGAGCAACCTCACTGAGTGTCTGGCCAAAACTGTCTTCATCATCGTCAATCAAATCTACGTCCTTGCCATGCCCAAACAATGTTTCGGCATGTGAGTCACTCCAATGACCCAAATCACCATTACCGACCAGCATAGCGTCTGATTCCACTCCATCAGATACTAATTCATTAGGCTTTGAAACATCTCCCAACGTTCTAACTTTGTTCACAATATCATGCAATTCTTGAGACAATGATCCCAATAGTTCCGGTGGGATGTTAAGTATCTTGCCTTCCAACAGTCCAAGTTGAGTCTTCAGCTCCTGTACCTGCTGCAACACTGAAAGACGGAATTCACCTTTCTCCCCGGAGACCAAAGCACCGCTATCCATATCCTCATTCACCCCATACTCTTCTTCTTGGTCCATAAAACACCCGTCTTTATGACCCACAACCCAATGCATGATCCTCGCATTCCCATCCAGAGGGCCAGGCTGATGCCCTGTATGCACAGCATACATCTTAAACACAGCCATCCCTTCGTCATCATACACAAACGTCTTGTCCTTCTCATTATAATTCGAAATTGGCACAATAGCCCTAATCCTAAACCCACAACCACAACGTTTCGACGCATAAGGCTCCCTCTTCATAACCTTGGACTTCTTCGACGTGGGCTTCCCTGCCCTATGACACGCGTAGTCCTTCACCTCAGCCATAAACGGCTTATACCTAATATACTTCTGCCTAATACAAAGCACCACCTTATGCTTCTTCGCCAACTGCTGTAACCTATTAGGCACATCCTTGGCCGGCACCTCAACCGACTCCGTATACTCAAACCTCCTCCTCTTCTGCCTCCCCGCTTCAGCCCTATCCCCACCACCCGCATTACAAGCCACACAAGCCCCCACACAAGCCCTAATGTAACTCTCAGGAATCCCATAAAACTTCGCCCCAACCGCCCACACCCTCTTAACCCTCTCGATCGTCTCCCTAACCCCAAAATGCCTCGAATCCGCGTCTTCTCCCTCCACATGAAAACTCATAACGATCTCCTGCCACTGATCCACATGAGCCACACACTGCTGCAAGCAGTTCCCATTCCCACCACTGACTTCACTATTATTGCCATTATTACTACTATTCTTGAAACAAATGTACCGATTACCGGAATCATCGACACGAGCGATGAGCTTGTCCTGAATCCGTTTCCAACCGGTGAGATACGCGGTGTCCTCGTTGCGGTCTCTCCAGACGAGGCGCCAGGAGTGGAGGACGTCGGGGGAGACGGAGGCGAGGATGAGGCCGGAGGAAGGGAGGCAGGAGGCGAGGAGGGAGGAGAGCATGAGGGAGTGTGAGGCGGGGGTGAAGGTGTAGAACTGGGGGGAAATGTAGGGTTTCGGGTCGATGAAGTGGGGCGAGACCGATGCGGCGTCGTTTCGGGTTAGGGTTAGGGTTTCGGAGTCCGGGGAGGAAGAGGAGAGGAGGGTGGTGGTGGTGGTGACGTGGCGGTGGTGATTGTGGCGGTTGTGGTGGTGGAATTGGTCGAATTTGGTTGGGTTCATTTTATTGGGGGAGATGAAAGAGAGGTTGAGCAGTGGGGGATTGTGGCGGCGGAGGCGGAGGCGGAGGGTGGTGGTGGTGTGGTGTCCAGTTAGCTCGGTGACATCGACGACCGGGTTAGTGTAAGAGGACTAGAGGAGGGAGTTCTTTCGTTTGCTTCAACGCTGTTCTTTCCATTTTCTCGATGTTGTTAAGGTAATACGATTATCTCACGTATCACAGGACAATCACTTTTCTTTTTTTATAAACCATTATACTATTTTTTTTCTCAAAATATATATATATATATATATATAATATTTTTTTATTATGTTATTTCAATTTATTTATAAATTTTTCTATTTTATCATCTTTTCAAATAAAAAACAATCAAAATAATCACTATTTGATACAGTATATTCATTATCTTCTTTTATAAACAAATTCAACACATATGTAAATATCTATGAATATCTATGTCGAATCAAACGATTATAATTAATATGAAACGAAGGGAGTAATAAGACTGTATGAATGTCCTTCACTTTCTACTTGGTTGTATTATTTGAAGTGATTGTAATATTATGAAAAAAATGATTCTTAATAAAGAGATGGAATTTAGAATGACAACACCAGCATGTGGTTAAAGTAATTAAATGTTCCTTCGTCTCAACAAGAAAATTGCAACATTAAAAACTAATGTATTGAGTAAATATCAAACATATCATATGTTGTATGCTTATCATGTGTTTATTATATGTTTCTTATGAGACATAAATATAAGCGTATGAATCAACATCTGATGTTGACTGTTTCTCATTCATCACGTAATAGTACTTTTTTCGTCTCACAAAAAGTGAAATAATTTTTTCTATTTGTCCGTTCTAAAAAAAAATATTACCTAATTTTTTTTATTATAACAAAAATATCATATTATGCTTACTTTTATTTTATATCATATTATTTTATCACACTGACATCTATATCTTTCTTTTTCTCTTTCCTTTCCCCTCATAAATCATCTGAGATAAGATGATAAAAATAACTAATATTCATCCTTTTTATTAATTTACGTGCTATATTTCTATGTTTCACCTAATTTGGGATAGAGAGAGTATAAGATAGTTTTTAAAGAAAAAAGTAGAAGATAGCTTACCCAAAATTTTACTATCATACCAAAAACTACAATATAAATTTTCAAATTTGTCATAGACATGCCAAAAATAAAATAAAAATCATAATCTGATAATCTTTTGTCACAATATAAGATTCACAATTGTTTTTGTTTAAACAAATGCTTATGAATTATTATACTACTATTTAGGGGTTGTTTAGTATCATTCTCTAAAATTATAAAAATTAAAATCAATAATTAAAACCGAAAATACTTAATGAAATAAAATATTTATTTGCAAATGGATTTTTAAATACTACATCCAGATGAACAAAAAACTTGTTTTTCAATTTATTATTTTTTATTTTTATTTTATTCATTTAAGAAACAAAAATCTACACCAAGCAATTTTATCAAAAAAAAAACCGACACAACTATGATGTCAGATATGCCCTTAAATCTTCCTAGTTTACTTGACGAGACTCGTTCATTTTCTGGTCCATAAGTGAAAGTGGGACCCGTTGTCTTACGATGAGATCATCAAAGCATGTGCCCTACAGTTCGTCCACGGTCACTGAATGATGACGTGGTCGAAGATGATTGGGCCAAGGTTCAATATTGATTGATTGCCTGGCAATTGTCAATCCTCTTTGAATCCGGAACTTCAGCTTTGACTCGCAAATGTTTATCCCCTTGGGCTCAATGTTCTTCAATTCCGTCCTCAAGTCTACATATACCATCATCGTCATAAGAATGCTCCGCTCACAAATGGAGCACGAGAATTTGGACTAGACATCGATTGTTTGATATATGTATTGACTACTTATAATTATATCATGATAAAAGTTTAAATTTTTATGAGTTTTTTTTACAATCAATATGATCACTTATAAAAATATAAATACCTTTCATCCTTTTGAGTCCTTGAACGATTATAAAGTTATCATTATTTGGCTTGCTTTGAACAATCTTGACATGAGAATTGGAGCACATCACTCATGGTTATAAAAATTCCAAGATCGAAATCAACTTTATCAAAAAATGTGTTTCATGACCAAACATGGGAACTTGCTCCTTTTGGCCTCTACGCAGCTCAAACCATGCAGTGCCCCGATTCATAACATATGCTTCGTACACATTAATACCCCCAAAAGCACGTTTCTTCCCCTCAAAAATTCCATTTCTCCCCTCTTTCTTTCCCAACAAAAAGCATGTAAAAAAATGAAGCAAATAAACTTAATCATTAAAAATTTATAATAACATCATCATCAAATCATCATCATATGATATATCCCTCTTCACCTCCTCATTCATGCATCAAGTGGACACAAAGAGTAGATTCATATTGGCTAGCTCATATCATGCATGTTTGCTTCACGCAAGCAAGAGATGAGGTGGTGCTTAGCTTGCTCTCTCGCGTGGCTTCAAAGTTTGCTATAATTTTCTTTTCTTTTTAGCTAGGTAACGTTTAATCCCTTATAAGTCTTGTTTTTCCCTTTAATAATTATATGCATACAACCAAACAAGAGTACCTTGTGAAAATCACTCACCTACCCTCAACATAATTATCCCCTCTTATATCAACCCCTCCCCTTTCTCATCTCCATCTCTCTTGCTTTCTCCTCGTTCATCCCACCTTAACAAGTGTGTCATTTACCAAAATACCCTAGTTTGTTATAAAGTACAAAAAACTCCAACACAAGGGGAAAAGAATGCTAAGAAAATGAGTGGAAACCCTAGTAGTAGTGGGCGAGGCGGTGGTGGTGGCGGTGGATGTGGAAGAGGTGGTGGCGGTGTAGGAAGAGGTGGCAGCAGCAGTGGTGGCACCGGTGGCGGTACTGATGGAGGAGGAGGAGGAGGAAGTGGCGGTGGAGGTGGCCCGTGCGGGGCGTGCAAGTTTCTAAGAAGGAAGTGTGTGTTAGGGTGCATATTTGCACCCTACTTCGACTCGGAGCAAGGAGCGGCTCACTTTGCGGCCGTGCACAAGGTGTTTGGCGCAAGCAACGTGTCGAAGTTGTTGATGCATATTCCTGTGCACAAGCGGATGGACGCGGTGGTTACTATATGTTACGAGGCTCAGGCAAGGCTCAGAGATCCTGTCTATGGCTGCCTGTCTCATATCTTTGCTCTTCAACAACAGGTACGCATGCTTGCTACAAGCAAAACCTCAGCTAGGGTGCTTCGACGTACATGTTTCATTTTGAGTTAGTTTGATTTTAGTTTTTTTTGGGTCAAATGTTACATTTTGATTTTAGTTTGCAACAATATTTGGTTCATGCTTTATTAATGATATCGACATATGGTGACTAATAGCTTGGTATGTTCCACTTTGATTTTGGAAGTAGTTTTTTGAGAAAAATAAAATATAAAAATTGGATCAAGGTTTGGAACTCAAAGAAGGGTGTATATTGTCAACTGAATTCAAGAAGTTACAAACAAAATTTGTTCTTGTTTACATTTGGTTTAGGAGCGAGAAACAGAAGCGGATAGTCGAGTTTTATGATTTTTGGTCTATGAATTTCACCACCTTGGTTCATTGGGGGGATTTAGTTTAGTTCATTGATTAGTCATAAATTTCTGGCTATAGTTGGATGAATGCACTCATTCGAGGCATTCTTAACAGGTCAAAGTGTTTAGCTGGATGATCATATATAATTAACTATTAGTTCCATTAATCAATTGACAATGTTATCGTGTAAGAAACAATTATGATCAGAGATGCGAACTTTACAATATCATTAATTTGTTTATTCTATGTCATAGCATTTACTAGAATATATGTATTTACTACATATTAACGTGACTTTCATGTAGTAGATGTTATTGTTAATTTCTAGCTGAAAGCTTGGGAGAGCTTGACCGATCACCTGATACAATTAAAGTTTAGAAAACAGACCACATTGTTACTTCTAAGCAATGCCTTTCATTTTAAGTAGTTCTTGCCCAGCACACTACAACGTTTCCAGTACACAAATCCTTATCAAGTGGAGGAAATCTACAAATCATAACGTTTTGAGATTTTGGAACAATGAAGTTTACGATAGAGTTTGTTTGGTTTCAGGATCTAGGATGAGTTTTCGGATGATCCCCACTCTCATTTTAATTTTGTTTAATTTTCATCTTATGGGGATGATGCGAGAGTATTCCATCTCCTCTCAATTTCGTAGATTCTATCACATAATCTACTTTAATTTCTACACGTTTCGCAATTTTGATCCGTAAATCAAATGTTACTATTTCTTTCATGAACGAAGATTTTGCTTTTGAATTTCATATTAAAAATTCACGATACAATGTTCTCATGTAGCAAAACAAGCTTTCAACAATCTTATTTATATATGTATTAAAATTGATAATTTTGATTAGATGATATCACTCATGATCGTGCGTTGCGTCCGAATGCCAGTTAGGCATATAGGAAACTCTATGCGGTTACTCGAATTGAGGATTGATGTTTGTGTCAAGATGACTTGGGGATCAACAAAGACTCAGAAAATGAGACTAACATGGTCGGAGAGGACGACAACACGAGCCTTGCTTCTTGTTGAATGGATTGGGATTTGGAGTGGCCAGTTGAGTACACTTCAGTTCAGTTCAGTTTGCAAAGGTTTCTGTGCTGCATCTGTCTAACGTACATTTACCAGTAATCATGGAACTGGTCGGTTACTTCTGATAGTTTCCACCCTTTCAAAAATAAATAATAATAATAAAAAAATATTGAGAACGATAGCAGAATAAAATTTCAGCAAGCAGTCAAGGAGAGAGAGAGTTTTGATTGATTTCATCAGCATACACTCATCGATCACCTGAAAAATTATGAATTATAAGTCAAGAGACTCTTTTTTCGGTCCGAAAAATCTTTTGGGTTGAGTTTTTTTTTTTTTTTGACTCGAATTTTAACCGTAGGGATTCACAAAAAGAACATAAAAAAAGAGTCCAACATTCACACTGATGAAAAACAATTTTGGTAATCTCGTTGAGAGACCAAAGCAAAAGAGACAATATGGAAAATGGTTACTTGATGCTTGATAAGGTCTTTAAAAAAAGAATCTTACATGAAAATGGTTCAAAATACGCCGTGGAGGGCTTACGCTTGTTTTTAGTAGAGTGGATGTAAGCTCCTATTGTTTTGGGAAAAAATATTTATTGGACTTTCACAATTTCGATCATTGCCATGGTTTTAAAAGGACACTTCCACCAAATTCGCGTTATCTCTCTTCTCAAGTCCGCAAATGTTTCGCGTTAATGTTTTTCTTATGTCTTTCCTTTGACAAAAGTGCAACCTAATAAACAGAGACCATTAGGTCGAAACTTCTAAAATACTCCTACTAAGTCTAGTTTACTGAGACCAGAAATGTTCTATTTTTGCAGGTGCTAAATTTGCAAGCAGAGATATCATACCTCCAAGCTCACCTAGCAACGCTGGAGGTTCCAACGCCTCCACCATTACCACTGCCGCTTCAGTCGATGATGGCACCGCCACATCTCTCCATCACGGACCTCCCATCATCGTCGTCTATACCTGCAGCGTACGACTTGTCCTCCATGTTTGACCCTATGGTGCAGGCTTCTAATTGGCCAATGATGCAGCAGCGGCAAATGGAGCCTAGCCATCATGTTCTGAATGATCAGCGCCCAAGCCATGGATCTTCTTCCCCTGGAAGTGGCGGTGATGACCTTCAAGCCCTTGCTCATGAGCTCCTCCAAGGACATGGAACGGCCCATATGCCTTGCAATGAGCCATCATCTTCGTCGTCTCTCTCCAAATGATCAGACTAACACAACTCCATCGACCTGGTATTGCTTGACTAGGGCTGCTTGCTAATCGGATTCTGTTGATGGCTAATTACTATTTGGTCTTCCATGGTAATTTGAATCTCTGATCTTTTGTTTAGATTTGTTTTCTGAGAGTTACTATTGCATATTGGCGCTTTGACAAATGAATATCCCTCCAAAACAGTGCTGAAGCTAAGCAATATGAGGAAAGACCAACATGCATGCTGATATTCTAAAAGTCTACATGGATCTATCATAAGTTATCGTAAATGATTGTCAAAAGCCAAAGCAAATGTCCTAACAATGTAAGATGGAAAAGTAGCATAGATCTGAACATAGACTTGCAGCTCTATGCACTTGCAGTAAACCAGGGTAACATGTATGTAATCGAACATCTCTTTTGGCCAACAAAAGAAGCTTTCTATCCAGTCAAAGAAGACATTAGGCATACAGATAACACGCTTAAGTAAATCAGGGTCATATTATCATTTAGTAATCATCAACGGCATCAACAAATCTGCAATTAGTGATTCTCATCAATTAGAAATCATCTGTGTGATCATAGCTTTACATGGACATAAAAAATCCCATAATCCTAAAATCACTATCTATGCCATTTAACAGCTACAGAATCAAATTGCACAGAAATCATACCTACGACAAAAAAGGACAAGGGCTCTCTTTTACACATTTTGTTGCCATGTTTTGGGAGGACAGCGATCAACATACACACTTCGAAAAATTTTACCAGCAATGTTGTCCTGTTTTTTAGAGGAGAAAGCTTTGCAATCATGGGATGAAAATCAATCACTGAGATCGCAGACCTGAGTACCTTCAGCAAATTCTGTGAGGACAAGGGCCACTTCCTCCACCACTCCTAACCGTCGAAACCACCCAGCCAATATTTCCGAAGCCTCTGCCCCTACAAGAATGCCGTCTCTCTCGAGTTCTAAGAGCAAGTTCAGCGCCAAGTTAAGCTCGTTTTCTTTCTCATAAGCAGTCAACAGAAGAGCCACACACTTATCATTCGGTTCCACTCCAGAGCTTCTCATGTTATCAAACGCGACACGGGCTCTTCCACTTTGACCGGCCACAACGTAAGCATTTATAAGAAGAGCACAGAACTTGACATCGGGCCGAATACCTGCCAGTTGAATCATTTTGAAAATTCTTTGAGCTCCAAGGGTATCACCTCTCATGGAATACTCCCTCAAGAGTGCTTTATAGATCTCTCGTCCGGCACGTATTTCTTGTTCATCCATTTCCCCAAGTAAACTTTCTCCTTTTTCTGGGTTTCCTGATCGGATATAAGCCATTATCATAGAGCCGTATGACATTACATCTAGTGGCTGACCAAGATATCTCAGCTTATCAAAAGTTGCTTCTGCTTGCTGAAAACTACTAGCTTTGCTGTACATGTGAATCATGGAGGTCAAAAGCGCCTGATCACACGCTATGCCTCTCTTTTCCATGGTCAGGAGGGTGTTCTCAGCATCTTTGAGTCGATCCTGCTTGGCGTATGCATTGATGATCTTTGTATAATCACGAACGTTGGGTTCAAATGATTGATGGTCGAGTGCATGTACAGCTACCTAGATAAACAAGCGATCAAAGCTTAATCAAGAAACAGGAAATTATAGGATTGAGATATACAATAAAAAAATTACCACATTATCACAGTTGAAACTGAAAGTAAAACTCAACTTGATAAAAATATGTTGCTTTATGTACAACTCAAGCAAGGGAGTAATCATTATAATTCATATACTGGATTTGACACTTGTGACAATCTCTACCAGGCTAAGAGGCTGGAGGACCAAGAGAATGAAAGTGACAACGGCATGCTTTTACTGTTCAGATCCATGATCCTAACAGAAACAACCGAACTTTAGTCCGTCAACAACTAAATGAACTCTGGTCCTAAGCTTCTCACATGCATCTATATTGATTCCTAAATGAATGAAAAACCAGAGTATTTGAAGAAAAAAACGACATCAGTAGTGGTGAAACTGTGAAAGATGTTTTACTTAATTTAGAAGGCATTCATGGTCACTAGGTCAGGGATTACTAAATTTACTGATTAGACGCTCCTCTCAGCCAATTACGATTAAGAATTTTTGAAATCGGATAATACCCCACAGTGAAATACACTATCCTATGAAACTCCAATATCGCTGTATTTCACAACAATCCAAAGAGCATAATTATTTGCCCCATTCTTTATCCTATAGAGTAGTTGAATAACACGAAAGAAAGGAAGTTCGTCGGAGGATAACAACGAATGACGTATTCATTCGCTTGTAACATGACAATCAAAGACCGAAAGGGAAAAAAGGAAAAAGGAAAAAAAACAGGGGACCTTCTTCGAAACCAAGGGTGTAAGCCATACATCTGGAATTTGGACAGAATCTTGACAAAAGCATTCAGCACATTGCAAACCAACTAAGCCACCATTCCCAAAGGACAGAGGCAAACCACAAGATCAGACTAAATGCATCCTGCTCATAACTCGAAGACATGTTTTTTCCCCCTATAGCGCCTTGCTCTAAACTTCTTCCGAAATGGTAAATGGAAAACCTTGCTCAAAGATGACCTCAGAACTATGTACATTGCAGAACCTAACAATAAAAAGGAAAATAATAATAATTGAGAGTGCATTACCATCCGAAACCAATCAATCATATCGTGCATAAGAACAAATAATTGCACTCCTTTACACTCCATATATCCCGTTACAACTTCAAGTAAACAAAACCAGCCACTCTCATCGCAACAATACATCCACAACAACAACAAACCAACCTTTTATTCCATGAAATGGGGACGGAAACATGTATACGGTACCATGATCTCTTTGTATGATCCATGAATCAAACATAGCGCAAACTCATTTCCCAAATTCCTAACAAACCCTCTACTTCAACGAATCCTAGAACTCAAACCACAACATGCACAAAACACATCACAAACTTCCCCATTTTCTCAACCAACACAGAAACACCAACCAACCAACCAAATCCACCCAAATACTCAACAAAAAACTACCTCAAGCGCATTCGGGTGCCCCATCGTGCCCAACTCCTTCAACGCGACCAACCACTCAGCCCTCCTAGGCTTCATAATCTGATCCCAAGCACTCACCACATCGCCCAATCTCCCTTTCCCACTATCATAACATATCATCTGCCTCATAAACGCCTTGCATCTCTTCGTCATCTTCTTCGGTAGCCGCGACACCGCGAGCCTCTGCTCCTCCGTCATCGTCCTCGGGTCTATCTCGCCCCATCTGAAATTGGGAACCTCTGTGGGTAATTCTTCAGAGAATGATGTGGAGGCGATGGGGTGGGAAAAGGATGAAATGGGGTGGAATAGGTGCAGGGTTTTGGTGGGGTTTTGGGAGAGAGTGAAACGAGGGCGGAGTTGGGGGAATTTGGGGTGGGACTTCAGGTGGGGATGGGTGGAGAGGAGTGTGAGAGTGTGTGAAGTGGCCATTGATGGGGTTTTGAGATTTTGGGGATGAAAGAAGAGAAGATGGTATGTTCTCGAGAACCCAAACCCAAAGATGGTATGTTTATTCATTACAATCATCCGGGTTTTGCGTTTCTTTTTGCTTCCTATGAAAAACGGATTCTTTTTGGATCAATTCAATTTTAGAGTTCCATTTCTAGATTGATTTACCGTTAATTTTCATGTGATGATATTTTCACCTAATTTTGTCAATAACTTTTAAAAAAGAATCATTATTTATATTCTAAATCGTGAAAAGTTTAAATCTAAAATAAAATTATTATACACTAATATTTTAATTTTTTTTGTTTTATTCAAATTACAATAATTTTTTTTGTCCTTCCATTTAATTTATAATTTTTTTATTTATTAATTTTTTCATATAAAAATATCTAACTATTCCTATTTCATATCACATCAACCCATCATCACTATTTATATTTCCTTTTTTTCTCATCATTCTCTCTCTCATACTCATAATGGGCAAATTGGACATTTCTCATAATATTGAATACACACATAAATATACGTGTCGGATCAATCCGTTATAATCGCATTAAAATGGAGAAAGTATATACTAGATGAATCGGATAATGAATAAGCATCTTAACGATTACAAACAAAAATATTTTGCGTTTGACTTCATCCCATCCTTGTTCATGATTTTCCCTTAAAAAATGTTGATAATGCTGGATGAATAATTGAATGAGCCACAAAAAGTTTGTACCCTATGATTAGAAATGGTTGTGTATTAGGTCATGTTTTATTCTAGCTACCAAACAAGAGAAATGCGAACGAAACCATTAAACAAAAAGAAAAGTAATATTGTTAGAACAATTTAATTATTCATAAGTTTGTTTTTTTTTTCTTTTTTGGTTCTCGTATCTTCCACTATCAAATTCATAACCTACTAATCCGGACACTGACAAGGCATCCCCCATCAGTATCGGGTAAAATTTTGACCGAAGTCAACGGGTGTGATCAACATGGATTTTGAGGCAAGTGAAACCCAAAATTTTTAAAAAAAAGATTGAATCGTATACCATTAAATCAACCCATATTGATTTATCTGTACGTATTTTTGTCACCACTTCCTAAACAAATTTCCAACCCTAAATCCAAGAGAACCGTTTCCAGCTAATCCACAGTCATCGTCCTTTTTTCTGAAAAGGAAACTCCAACAAGGGTTTCGAGTGAAATTCGAACAAAAAATCATTTCAACGAAATTCTCCTTTCACACCCAAACCCAACTCACTCCATTCCCCGAGCTCACCACCCACTCCCCTCCCTCCTCCACCGCCGCCGTCTCCGCCACCCAATCTCACCCTATCTCACCTAACCACCACCGCACCACTCCGCGCTCACTGATCCCTCAAGATCCGATTCGTCTCCCCCGCCGTCCGTCCTCGGTGGTCCAATGGCGTCGCCGGCGGCGGACCTAGCCGCCGATTCGCGACTCAAGCAAGTCCTCCTCCCGGCCCTCGACAAGATCATCAAGAACGCCTCCTGGCGCAAACACTCCAAGCTCGCTCACGAGTCCAAATCCCTCATCGAAAAACTAACCTCACCATCACCGTCCCCCTCCGACGGTCCCGATTCGCCGGATCACTCGGCGCCGGGCCCTCTCAACGACGGCGGGGCCCACGAGTACTCCCTCGCGGACTCCGAGCTCATACTTTCCCCCCTCATCAACGCCCTCACCTCGGGGACGCTCAAGATCTCCGATCCGGCGCTCGACTGCGTGCAGAAGCTGATCTCGCACGGATACCTGAGGGGAGAGGCCGATTCGGCGTCGGATTCGGTGGAAGGGAAGCTGCTGTGTAAAGTGATCGAGGCGGTGTGCAAGTGCGCGGAGCTAGGGGACGAAGCGGTGGAATTGCTGGTGCTGAAGACGCTGTTGTCCGCGGTGACGTCGAGCGGGTTGAGGATTCATGGTGATTGTTTGCTCTTGATTGTGAGGACTTGTTATGATGTGTATTTAGGGAGCAAGAATGTGGTCAATCAGACGACGGCAAAGGCGTCGTTGATCCAGATGCTGGTGATTGTGTTTAGGAGAATGGAGGCGGATTCCTCGACTGTGCCGGTGCAGCCGATTGTTGTGGCCGAGCTGGTGGAGCCGGCTGAGAGCGCGGAGGGGGATCAGGGGATGACGCAGTTTGTTCAGGGGTTTATTACCAAGATTGTGCAGGAGATCGATGTGGTGCTGAATCCTGTTGCGGTGTCAGGGAAGGGCGGAGGAGCGGGAGGGGGAGGCAGCGGGGCGCATGATGGTGCGTTCGAGACTAGAGTGAATGCCACGGTTGAGGGGACGAATCCAGCTGACTTGTTGGATTCAACGGATAAGGATATGTTGGATGCAAAGTATTGGGAGATTAGTATGTATAAGTCGGCGTTGGAGGGGAGGAAAGGGGAGCTGGCGGACGGGGAAGGTGCGGTGGCAGAGAGGGATGATGATTTGGAGGTTCAGATAGGGAACAAGTTGAGGAGGGATGCGTTCTTGGTGTTTAGGGCTCTTTGTAAGCTGTCCATGAAGACCCCGCCTAAGGATGCATTGTCGGATCCCCAGCTGATGAGGGGAAAGATTGTGGCATTGGAATTGCTCAAGATTTTGTTGGAGAATGCCGGGGCAGTCTTTAGGACTAGTGAAAGGTACACCCTTGTCTATTCTACAGCTGTTCGATGCTAGAGTAACTTACTGCTTCCCTGTTCAATTGTTGGCTGGATACAACAAATTGCTACCTAAGAACTTGTTATCTGCTATTGCAGTTTTATGGTTATTATATTAGTGGCAGTGGAATGAGAATGTATCTAAGTTCTTTACGAGGATTTTGAATTGTGATTGTCCCTCTAGAAATCTTTTGGAGAATCCAGTAGGATTTTAATGCAGGGAGTTGTCTAGAAAAGGAAACATTTCTTCCATCTCTTCCTTTCTTGTTTGAGCCTAATCGACACAGGGTAACAACCCTGGTTGTGCGTGTGACCAGGAAATGCATTCCTGTCTAGAGTTTTTATACCCTCCTACTTTCAATACTTGAGGACCTACTCCCACCAGGCTACCGATATTGTTTTTAATAATTGAATATAAGGAGAAAGCTTCATTGAAGGCCTTATTCCCGTCTATTTTCCACATTAAAATTTGCAACCTCTATATTTGATTCGTCAAAGCCAGCCTGCATAACTCTTCGAAGATATCATATAAGATTTTGCATGTATAGCTTTTCCCAATTTAATTGAGGTGATCCTTCGATGCTTCAACTTTGTACATGTTACCTTGGCATCTTTACTTTCTGACTGGTCCGTTAAAAATTGTATAATCGACCATTTTATCTAGTTTGTCAAGTAATACGCTTGAAATATAGCAATTTGTTTATTTATGTTTTCAGTCATTAGCTTGACTATAATTCAGTGTCATTTGTCTTTTGTAATTGAGCAGATTTTTAGGTGCTATCAAGCAATATTTGTGCTTATCCTTGTTGAAGAACAGTGCGTCAACCCTAATGATTGTATTCCAGCTTTCCTGCTCCATTTTCATCAGTTTGGTAGCACGATTTAGAGCTGGATTGAAGGCAGAGATTGGGGTATTTTTCCCCATGATAGTGCTCAGGGTTTTGGAAAATGTTGCTCAACCTAATTTTCAGCAGAAGATGATAGTACTGAAGTTTTTAGAAAAGCTATGTGAAGACTCACGGATCTTGGTGGACATATTTATCAATTATGACTGCGATGTCAATTCTTCTAACATATTCGAGAGGTATGCGACCACTACTGGGGCTTTGACAAGGGTGATATGGCAAACAAAAACCTAAACCTATTATAATTGTCAAACTTGTATAGTTCCTTCCTATTTTTGTAGCATATCATTGCTAGTATGATTGACATTTCTTTCAATGTAAAATAGATCAGGTGTTGGTTAACTGCCATTAATTCCTTGTCTAAAGTCTGGCTCATATCTTTTCTTTTACTTTGACCATTGCAGAATGGTTAATGGGCTTCTTAAAACTGCTCAAGGTGTTCCTGCTGGTGCCGTGACAACATTGTTGCCTCCACAGGAAGCAACCATGAAATTTGAAGCGATGAAGTGCTTAGTGGCAATTTTAAAGTCCATGGGAGATTGGATGAACAAACAGTTGCGCATTCCAGATACTCATTCCCTGAAAAAGTTTGAATATGCTGATGGAAGTATCGAGTCTGTTCTTCCATTGGCAAATGGTAATGCTGAAGAGCTGGCAGAAGGATCTGATAGCCATTCGGAAACTGTCAGTGATGTATCTGATGCTCAAACAATTGAGCAGCGGCGTGCATACAAGCTTGAGCTTCAGGTAGTTAATGTCTTGAAAGCTGATAGTCTGCTTACATGACTATGGCTCTTCTTCTTTCCTCTTTCTTTGCAATAAAAACATGAATTGATGATGTAGCTTATGGCAGGAAGGCATATCGCTGTTTAACAGGAAGCCTAAAAAGGGGATTGAATTTCTCATAAATGCTAACAAGGTGGGTAACACACCTGAAGAAATAGCGGTTTTCCTCAGAAATGCTTCTGGCTTGAACAAGACCTTAATTGGCGAATACTTGGGCGAAAGAGAAGAGTTAGCTTTGAAAGTTATGCATTCATATGTGGATTCCCTTGACTTTCAAGGTGTGGAGTTAGACGAAGCGATCAGGGCCTTTCTCCAAGGTTTTAGGCTGCCTGGAGAGGCCCAGAAGATTGATAGGATAATGGAAAAGTTTGCTGA
>JAOVYX010015208.1:0-28810 GCA_035668315.1 Drosera spatulata
GGAGGGGTTGAAAAACAGCCCTCATCCAAAAAGACTTTACGAAGCTGCAGTTAATTTATGAAAATTAATTTACTTAATTTTTTTACCTTTTGCTTTACTAATCCAAAATCGAAAAGCTTCTTGAATTTATGACTTCGGAAAAACAAAAATAATACTCCCTCTGTTTCATAAAATACAACGTTTTATTTTTTTGGGTTTTCATTTTCATATTTGGAATCAAATTTATATTAAATCAAACACATTATCTGATCATATCCTACTTATTTCTCTCACATTTTCTTGAAATTTGAGGATAGATAGGAATGATAACGTGGAGAAAATGAAGAAGGGTTTGTGTGGGTTATGGGGGTAGCATGGGAGCAAAAGGAAAAGTAAAATTGATCGGATCAAACTGTTACATGTAATTCGGAATAGAGGAAGTAACTTATTTTTCAATACTTTTTCCAAGTTTCATTCACACATTGAAATTGCTGATTTGTATTATTCCTTCCGTCCCATTCAAATTATTATACTTTTTTTAGACCGTCCCATTCAAATTGTAATATTTTCTAATTTATCAATTTGTTTCATATAAAAATATCAAAATATCCATACTTTATATTACATCAATCCATCCACCATTATTTCTCTTTTTTTTCTCCTCACTCCTTTATCTCATACATTCATAAGGATAAAATTGTCATTCCTTATTAATTCAATACATATATCAATTATTATGACAGATCAAATCGTTATAATTTAAATGAGACGGAGATAATATGATTTCTCATACTACAAATCATAGATTGCTTCATTGTAATCTCACACACATGCACTACAATCCGTCAAAACATAAATGAAAATCACAATCTGTTTGTTTGAATTTAACAATTCTCACATTTTACATTACATTTCACCTAACGGGCCACAAAAAGACCTCCATTTCATTCGGCCCATACATCAGGCCCAATGCAAAACTTTTGCTCAGCGACTGCTCTCAATGTGCCTGATCACTTTCCCATTTCCACTCCCTCGAACAAAGCCCTAGCTGTCGCCGTCGTCGCCGCCGCCGCCGTCCACCGTCGTCGTCCTCCGCCACCGCCCGTCGATCGACATTGGTCTGCATCAGGTAACTCTCCCTCATCTTCACCGCTGGTTCTTTATTTGTCCCTCCTTGTCGTTGTCGACGATGTTGTCATTTATTGCAACCGAAAGCATTGTGATTGTTGTCGACAATATTCGATTCATCGTCCGTCTCCGTCTCCTGGAGTGATTGAATAACAACAACCACCTAGGTAATCCCGTCGTGGACAAGATCGAGGTCAAAATGTACACAGTTTTATCTCTGTTGCGAATATCAGCTGCCTTCCTAGAGAGATTGAGTGGTAAGGATATGATTAGAATTGATGAGATGAGAGGTTGAGGAAAAGAGAGATGCCGAATTGGCATAGTCTGAGAAAAATCCAGGAGTGGTTTTCGTTAAACAGCGAATTGTGGCATCTTATTATTTCGTTCAGATTCATTTTCTAGTTAAAGTGACTGTGCAGAATAGGTTTGGCTGACGATCTGTTGATTAGCATGTAAGTGACGGTAAGTATTCCTCTTGCTCCTTATGTTTTGATGAGGAAATTCGTGGGCAGATTAGATGGTTGACATTAGGTTGACAACTGATCTTGAAATTATCGCCATCTTGTTGAGAATGTGCTTGTGACTGATTGAACGCTTCTATCAAGGATCCTCCGTTCATATGTTTCGTTCTCGTGAAAATAGTACTTGTAACATTTTACGAGGTAAAGTTCTGTACATCTTCCTTGCCTCAGACTTCGCTCTAGACAAGAATCTTTGGTAAGTTGTGTTGGCTTTAGAAACTTAAATGTTGGAATTAGTTAGCCAGTTCACATGCCGGCAGCCGTTAACTTCTAAAATTGCCTTGGAATTGCCACATCTTCCCAGGCTTATTATGAGGCAATCAAAAGCAAAGGGAAACCTTTTGCTTAACACTGGGCTTGAAGTGTTGCGCAAGCTGTTTAAAGTCTTATATTGGACTCCTCTATCGTACTTGGTTTTGGACAAACTGAGCTTATGATTTTTCGTTGTCACGTCTCACGACTACTGGGATTTGGATCCAAGATTGCCAAAGAAAGACCAGACCCTCGGGCAAAATCTCAGATACCTGACGTGTAATAAAAATTATGGTAGTCTTTCTATCAGAACTCTGAAGTACAACTGTTGCAGTTGCACTGAAGGTTACTGGCTTATCATAGTTCTCTGTAGTTTTTTTAATTCTAGCTTTGTAACTTATAAGTAGTGTCAATAGACGGGCATTGGTTAAATTTTCCCTCTTCAGTCCCAAAATGATTGCTGTAGTATTGATATGGAGAGAGTCATGTTTAGTAGTATTAAGTTGAGTGGCAAAGGTGCCTAACATTTAGTGCGCAAATTTTTACTGTAACACTTAATTTTGTTTAAATTGTGTATACTTTCTATGCATGCTTAGAAATTCTGTTCATTTCTGTACCACATGAAAATTCACATTGAATAGTTCTAATTGTTCCAAATGCTGCATTTTTGTTTCCTTGGATAGCGGGAGTTAGTTTTTCTGCTTGATGCATGAATAGTGTGATTGCATCTTTTTTCTGGTGATGGAATTGTCCGACTGTGAAGTTAAGAAGATGGCTGTTTTCTTTTTTCTGATTGTTCTGCCGTCGTTCTACCATTCTTCAAACCCCCATTGAGCGTTATATTGTGATTGCAAGCGGGAAATACTATCTAGATTGGACACAGTAGGGATCCAGGTTTGTTCTACTATAGCACTATGATGTACAGTGTTAGACTTTGGAGAAAAGAGAATAATTGTTATTACGGTCTTACTCCCAATAAATAGGAGAAGCCGGAGACAAACAAATAAGAAAGTGTTACAGCCATGGAAATAAGCTAAACAAGGAAACAAACTGATCTAGCCAATAACCAAGAATAAGGAAAGCCTAGAATAAGGAAAGCCTAAGATAAGGCATAATTTCAACACTCCCTCTCAAATTAAAGCATACACATCAAACATGCCCAGTTGTCACAATGACTACTAAACAGAGATGAGACTAGGGGCTTCGTCAGCACATCAGCAAGTTGGTCCTCAGACCGAGTGTAGGGTGTTGAGATCTGACCAGTCATCACAGAATCCCGTATAAAATGACAATCAATCTTTATATGTTTGGTTCTTTCGTGAAAGACTGGATTACTAACAATGAATATGGCTGCTTGATTGTCACAGTACATCGACATAGGAACCTGGTATGAAACTCCAAAGTCTTGCAATAAATTCCTAAGCCTATACATCTCGCATGCGGTGTGTGCCATAGCTCTATATTCTGTCTCTGCACTAGAACGAGCTACCACAGTCTGCTTCTTACTTCTCCAAGTGACAAGATTTCCTCCAACAAAGTTACAATATCCAATAGTCGATCCGCGATCATCCTTTAACTTGGTTTTAGTGAACTCGATGCCTGCAGCGTTTCTGCCAGAAAGAAGTATATCATCCACATACACAATCAGGATAGTGATGCCTGCAGTAGTGGTTCTCGTGAAAACAGAGTGGTCTGCGGTACTCCTGCAGAAGCCAAAGCTCATAACCACTTGACTGAATTTCTCAAACCATGCACGTGGACTCTGCTTGAGGCCATAGATCGCCTTTCGAAGGCGACATACCTTCTCAGTCTCCCCCTGAGCAACAAAGCCGAGAGGTTGTTCCATATAGACTTCTTTAGTCAAGTCGCCATATAGAAAGGCATTCTTGACATCGAGCTGAAAAATCGACCAATCGTTGTTGACAGCAACAGAGAGGAGAACACGAACGGAATTGAGGCGAGCAACGGGCGAGAAGGTCTCAAAGAAGTCAACACCATAGGTCTGCGTTTTAGCCTTTCGCCGCTAGACGGGCCTTGAACCGATCTATAGAACCATCAGGTTGGTATTTGATGGTGTATACCCATCGACAGTCAACAACCGCCACACCAGCGGGTAAGTCCACGAGCTCCCAAGTCCCTCGGGCACATAACACATCCATCTCCTCCTACATGGCTTTCTGCTAGGTGGAATGTTGGGCTGCTTCCTCATAAGTCCTGGGAATTGACATGACAGACAAGGACACAACAAAATCGCGAAAGGGAGAATGGAGATGGTTAAAGGAAATAACATTGGCAACCGAGTGTTGGGTACAAGAATGAACTCCTTTCTTAACAGCAATAGGAAGGTCCAGGTTAGTGGACACATCAGTCGGTGGTGTGGACGGTGGTGTAGGATCACGCGGAACAGTTGGGCGTCGGGTATACACCTGTCCAAACCGGTGGGCTGTAATATCAGGGAAGGCCGGGATAGGAAGAGGTACAGACAGAAGATCAAAATCAATATTCTTACCGTAAGAAGAGAAGTATGAAGTATTCTCAAAGAATGTGACATCAGATAAGACATAGTGCTTTTGCTCTATAGGATCGTAACAGCGGTAGCCTTTTTGGGTAGCAGAATAGCCTAAGAAAACACATTTGATCGACCTAGGAGTAAGCTTATCTTGTCCTGGGGATAAGGAATGGGCAAAACAGACATAACCAAAAATGCGTGGGGTAAGATCAAATAATGGACGTGTTGGATATAGAATGTGAAATGGAGTCTTCCCACCTAAAATAGAAGAGGGCATGCGGTTTATGAGACAACACGCAGTCAGAATAGCATCTCCCCAGTAATCTGTAGGCAGGTGCATATGAAACATCAGAGTTCTTGCCACATCCAAGAAATGAGGATGTTTACGTTCGGTAACACCGTTCTGCTGAGAGGTATATGCACAATAAGTCTGATGTATAATGCCATGCAAGGAACAAAAATCAGTAAAAGAACTCAAATATTCATGAGCATTATCGGATCGTACAATTCGAATAGATGAACCAAACTGAGTTTTTATTAATTGATAAAATTTTTGAAAAACTGGACACACCTCAGATCGATCCTTAAGGAGATATATGCGAGAGTAATCATCTATAAAGACAATGAAGTACCGAAAACCAAAGAGAGTCCTGACGCGACTAGGTCCCCACACATCAAAGTGACTACAAAGCCGGAGATTTTGGAGAAAAGAGAATAATTGTTATTATGGTCTTACTCCCAATAAATAGGAGAAGCCGGAGACAAAAAAAATAAATAAGAAAGTGTTACAGCCATGAAAATAAGCTAAACAAGGAAACAAACTGATCTAGGCAATAACCTGAAATAAGGAAAGCCTAGAATAAGGAAAGCCTAAGATAAGGCATAATTTCAGCATACAGTTTATTAAATATTTGACCATCCCTCCCATGTAGAATCATGGTTCTGTCTCTGTGGTCATTAGAAAGCTGGTAACTGGTTATTGATCATCGTTTGATGGCCTTCTTTTTGACATTATTTTTGTTGAATTTCATAAGATGGTTCTATGACTATCACTGAACTTTTCGCTACCATGATGCAGGTGAGAAATGGGAAACAAGAAGAAGGCCGCTGCAGTGTTCATCAGGCTCGTCTCTGCAGCTGGTACAGGGTTCTTCTACGTGAAGAAAAAGAACCCAAAGAAGCTCACGGAGAAGCTCGAGTTCCGAAAATATGATCCTAGGGTCAATCGCCATGTTCTCTTTACAGAGGCAAAGATGAAGTGAATGAACAGATTGTACATTGCTGTGAAGTCAAATGTTACCATGAAATTTATTTCAAGTATGTACTTTGTAGTGATGCCAACGATAACCTGGTACGTTCCGTCTGATTAGTTGATCAATGCTAGCTTTCTCTTGGCAGTGCGGCTGCCTTGCCTTGATGTTTGTAACATAATTTTCTGGACCAACATGATTTAGCTCAAGTTACGGAGCGGCTCTGTTTTCACTCAAGAGTGACAACCTTGATTTTGATCTTGGGTGTAACCAAATTTGATTCAAACACCTGTTATTTTTTATGTCAAAGAATGTCTTGATGCAAGAGTCTTGGGAGTATCCTGATGCTCAATTCTCAACCAGTCTACTTCGAACAGCGAACAAAGCTACCTACCTATCACTCCTATGTTTTAAAAAGACGAACAACCTTTGTTATATCCCCAAATTAGAATGGTTTGACACGATACGATAATTTATATGTGTGTTAAATTAATAAAAAATGATAATTGTGAGATAAAGAAGTAAAGAAAAGAAAAAAAATGATGATGGATGAGTTGATGTGATATAAATTAAAGATATTTTTATATTTTTGTATGAAAAAAGGTTATTAAATATAAAAAGATTATTATTTAAATAAAAAATCTCAAAACATATTATAATTTAAATAGGACGGAACGAATATAAATTTTTCTAAATTATAAACGTGTATAATTACTCCTTTTATTCCCAAATCTTGCCAAGCTGGCCTCAAAATCCTCTTTTACATATAGGACAAGTTAGGCAAATAAAAAAATGTTTATTGTGGTTCCACCAGTGATGTATACGTAGCTCTAACGGTTCATGTCTCAGCTAACCTTCTTTGTATTGGTCGTCTTTGGTATTCATTTTCAGTTCTTTTCTCTTCAACGTTCCGACAGAGGAGGATAGATACGCAATTGAAAGATGCGAATTGCTAATCCCTAAAATATTGTTTAGTATATGAATTAATGTTTATTATTTTATTTTACAGTTTAAATCGAACTGTATAATTATTGGTTCTCAATGGAGATATAGAATGATAAGAATATAGAATTAGTTGAACAAAGTGATTCTCGACATAGACAATAGTTATTTCACGATGTTATTGGACTTCAATTGAAGAAGATCTCAATGATAAATGAGTAAACCAAAACGAAATATTTGTATCGAATGTATGCAATACAACTTCGAAAATATGAGTAAAAATTATTGATAATTATCACATACGTATACGTTATAATTATTATAGAACGAAAGAAATATTTTTTTGAAATATATTTTTATATTCAATATTAGTCTTATTTTGTAGATATTGATGTGTAGATTTCAAATATATACTTATTTTTAACTTTTGATATATATATATATATTAAAAATTATAAAAGATTTTAAATATTATATAAGAAAGGATAATTTAAAAAAGGAAAAAAAGAAAAAGAAAAAAAAGAGAAGGGAGCCGTAGGGGGTATGAGTAGGAATTTCCTAAAGTAAATCGAGGCCTTTTGACTTTCGAACCTATTATCATCGTCGTTATTTATCATTATGGTAGAACATTGCAAATGTTGTGGTCACACTTTTGTGCTTTTTGCAAAGGAAGATGAGATCGTCTTCGATCTCTGTGACGGAGAAGTTTGGTTTTGGTTTTACATCCTTGAATTTTAAGAATAGACACATGTGATAAAAATTAAGTTTATTTTAAAATTTAGATAATTAAGTGGATAGTTTTATAATTTAAGGATAAAATACAATCGAGTAATAATCGAAGAGAATTAAATGTTATTTTTTTTATTGTAATAAAACAAAGGGTAATAGCTCGTAGCAATTCATATGTTGTAAACACCGCGATATTTTTCTTTCATAACGTTTCAACATACAGTGAAATCATTTTGTAAAAGAAAAAAAACAATGAATCATGAAATCATACTCCATAACTAAAAAACAATATTAGTATCATTGATTAAATCAAAGCTTAATTAGATAAACTTACTCGTTTAATGTCCTGGAGAACGAACACCTAACGAAAAGAAAAATTCCAACTCGGCCGACAATGCCAACTTTTGGTCGTTGAATACTAGTAATATGCACCAATTACCATGAACCAATCTCGATTAATTAACCATGAAATTTGTAAACGAGAAAAACATGTTGTAGTGGATATGTTCCTATCTCCAACTTTATCTCTCTAGCTTTCTCCATTGTCCTTCTCATTCTTCTTCTTCTCCTCCTTCGCTCTCTGATTATTTTTTCTGTGGTCGCGATTCGATCTCAATCTCTCTCCTTTATCGAATCAAATCTGTGATTATCCCCAAACCCTCGATCGCAGACCAGCGAACCCTTGACTCATCGATTTCGATCGATTGCAGTTCATTTAGGGTTTGGTTTCGTGATCGGATCTCAGATTCGGAGAAATTTTGGGGGCGAATTTCTAAGGATTGTGGAGGAATGGACCGCTGAGATTGCTTTCGGGGGAGGAAAAAGGTATTCGGTGATTGATTCTCGGTTGCTTGTTGATTTTTTGATTCGATGCTTTACCGTATTGTGCAAATTTGTGCTGTTTGTGTGGATAGAGTGTTGATTTAGATTCTTGTCTATGTGGTTCAGCTCCTGGTTTCAACGCCGGTGGTGAATATGGGTCGCTTTGAAATGAATCGTCGATGAGATGTGCTTGAACGTTGCTTGATTGGGGGGGTACTGTTGGATTGATTGGATTGGAGGGGGAGAAGCTTTTGGAGGTCGAAGAATCGGGGAGCTCGATTGGTTGGATTAGAATTGGAGGCGGGGTTAGGGCGGGCTGCTGTGACGGATCCGTTACAAGAGAGTAGAGGGTGTTACTGTCTAGCTGGTCTGGAGTGCATATTCAACATTATAAGGGTCCTGAGGATGGGGTCCTGCTTGTCGTCTGAAAGCAGGACCCCACTCCCCGGTTCTCCTTCCGCCGCTGCCTTAGGGGTCAGGAAGAAGAAGGGTGCCAAGAGACGGTATGGCTTGAGGGGTGCAGCTGATTATAAGAGGGAGGAGCAGCTGCAACGGGTTCCTGGTCGATTGTTCTTCAATGGGGCGACGGACTGTGCCTCGCTGTTTACTCAGCAAGGGAGGAAAGGGACCAACCAGGATGCTATGATTGTTTGGGAGGTGAGATCTGTGGTGCTTTTGTCTCCCTCGAGTTATTTCTAATTATGCTGGTTGTGTGTTGTGTTGATATTGACTTACCATGAACTTGTTGGTAGCATATGCCTTCTTATAGATTTGCTTCACCGATAAATGTTGATGCCTTTAACTATGTACTCTTTATTCGGGTTTTCTTCTATCAACTCCTACCATTGTTGGCTCATTACTTATTTCATGCACTCCAAGCAACTCTTGTTAAGAAGTAGGAACTGTTTTCAAGCATTGGCATATAAGCTCAAGTATCTGTTAGGCAGTACCACGGAATCTTTTCTGTAAGAGGTATTATGGATTTCGAGCTTCCGTTAGCTAATATCATGGGCTCTATCTTGATCTCAATGTGAGAGCAAATTAAAACTGTTCTTGCCTTATCCGTTTCTATTAGCGTTACAGTTTTAAATGGAATTTAGAGTTGCTTAATCTCCCTATGATGAAACCTGCTTTATCCCATTACATGAAGCTTGTGATTAGTTCCCTCATATGCTAGTATTGTTTTGATTTCCAGAACTTTGCTTCAAGGCACGACACAATATTCTGTGGTGTCTTTGATGGCCATGGCCCCTACGGTCATATGGTTGCTAAGAGAGTCAGGGACTCTCTTCCCCTAAAACTAAGTTCACTGTGGGAAGTGAATGCGAAAAGCGATGATGTTTTGAGGGAGATTGTCCTGAACTCCAGCAGCATGAACTCTGAAGACGCATCCTTTGCATCTGCCGATGAAGAATCTAGGCCCTCTTTGGATCTAGAAGAAACAGAGAAGCACCCACAACTTTTTCAAATGCTGAAAGAATGTTTTCTAAAAGCTTTCAAGGTTATGGACAGAGAACTGAGATTGCATGCAAGCATTGATTGCTTCTGCAGCGGGACAACAGCAGTGACACTTATAAAGCAGGTAGATCAACTGGTATTTGTTTTTTATGATAGTCTTGCGGCTCAATATGCGTGCCGAATCTCGTGTATTTCTTGTAGGGTCAACTTCTCGTCATTGGGAATGTTGGAGACTCTAGAGCTGTGCTTGGAACAAGAGATGAAGACAATTCCTTGCTAGCTGTTCAGTTGACCGTGGATCTGAAGCCAAATCTTCCTGGTCTCTTTCTTTCTATATCCATTCAGTCTCATTTGCTCATTTCCTGTTCTGTCACCTGCTCTTGGTTAAAATGCTCCTACATGGTTTTAGTCAGAAATTATCCTTGCATGATCTGTACAATATGGATAAGCTCCCTAATTTTTCCTGAATTCAACAGAATATGATTTTATTCTTGACTTCCACCACCACGGCCCATCAGCTCTTAGCCTCTAAGGTCCTTGCATTGTCGTTTAAAGTTGTAGTAGGTACTTCTCATGCTGAAAGAGTTCTATCATTGTTGTTAACCGTCCTATTGTCACCAGCCTCATTAGCTGCTCGAATGAATCTATATGTTTGGTAGAATGGGATTCATTTTCTGGGCTGAATTTCAGGGACACAGTAGTTGCATGTGCTAGTTGTTGCACACTTTTCGTGCAATAGTTTGTGAAGAATATTTTAAGTATCAATGTTAGCTTGATTAAGATGCTTGTCCTTTTCCATGAATGCAAGTGAATGTGGTCCTCCAAATAAGGAAGCGCCTTGATCTTTTTTCCCCCCCTCAACAGCTGAAGCAGAAAGGATAAGAAAATGCAGAGGTCGTGTGTTTGCCCTTCGAGATGAGCCTGAGGTTTCCCGAGTTTGGCTGCCAAATAATGACTCCCCTGGTCTTGCCATGGCTCGGGCTTTTGGTGACTTCTGCTTGAAGGACTTCGGCCTTATATCTGTTCCTGATATGTCTTATCATCACCTGAGGGAGAAGGATGAATTTGTCGTTTTGGCTACTGATGGCGTAAGAAGTCACTTCTAGTTTTGCACTCTTCTTATCTCATGTTTTTAATTTCTGATGTTCCACTGGTATATATCTTTTAGATTTGGGATGTCCTGTCAAACAAGGAAGTGGTGGACATAATAGCTGCAGCCCCGACACGCTCCACTGCTGCAAGAATCCTAGTTGAGACGGCAGTTCGAGCTTGGAGAATGAAGTATCCAACTTCCAAAATTGACGACTGTGCTGTTGTCTGCCTCTTCCTTGATTCCCGCAGGGATGGGGTCACCTCCGCCTCTTATGCCGCAGAGGAGGACCCAGCAGTAGAACAACCTGGATTTATAAAGGATAAGGAAGATCTAGCTGACCTTACTAAGCTCGATCCTAACTCAGCTAAAGCAGTCAAAGACATCCTTACTGATGGAAACCCAGATGATCCATCGTCCGAAGCTGAACCGCTTATTGATTCAGGGATCGGGTGGTTAGCTCTTGAAGGCGTGAGTCGTGTCAATACATTGATGAATTTGCCCAGATTTGTTCCGGGGAAAGAGGACAAGAAATCCCCTGGAGACACCAAAGCCAGGAAGTGAAGGATTGAAGATGACTGGCTAGTCTGGGTTTTTATTCTTACCAAGTTTTATTTGTTATCCACTTCATAGTTTTCTGTGTGTATTATTTCTCTAAATCTTGTAACTGGCATGGGTGAGGGTCGTCCCCAGCTCATATTAGTGCCTGGGGAAGTTTGTTCTCACCGTCTACTGTTCGGTAGATTTTGGAAGTTTTGTTATGAATCCAAATCTCGTGTGGTTTTCCTTGTCATTTGTAGAGTATAATGCAAAGTTGCTTTTGTTCCGAGTCAGTTCCTTCACAAGATTTACTCGTGTAGCGCTACTGAACTACTATTCTTGGGCTGTACGTCATTTGTGTATCCTTGAACTGGAGGATAATCATATTTATACCCGAAAAAGCATCACTCAGACGGAAACCTTATTGTTTCATTCTCCTTGTGGTTTCCGTAATTCTTCTGCTGTATATCTAACCAGGGTTTATCTAGGAATTCTTGTATCAGCTTGTAATTTCTCACCAAGATTTTCCTTTTCTAATTGTAGGTTCATATCCTGTTTCCATCCAACCAGCGACTATAGAATGCCAACGCCTCCTGCGGTTTGTACTCTGGTACCGTATGCCCTGCTCCCTGCATAACCCGAATCAACTGTAACGCTTTCAGCCGATCTCTTTGTGTGGTTATAACCCATAAAACTGGAACATAGCCTGTGGGGGCACAAACCTTGATAGTGAGGAAGGTGAGGTTGTGTTCGTATTCTTGTTGATACCTGCAACAGTGAAGCTCTCCGTCAACTACCGTGTCTTCGACTTTACGGCTTTATGCTTCTTATATTCAGTTTTTCTTAACATATAACTCTGTAATGCTTACCCTGCTACTTGGTGATCGACCATCCATGGCCTCCATCCATCAATGGCCTTGTTACCTAACGTTGATGTCCACGCCTGTGTTCCCGTGTATGGAACACACATATCATGATCTCCACTGTCCAAAACCACGGCTGTGTTAGATCGTTTATGACGTTTTGTAAAAGAGAAAACAACATGATAATAGTGTGAAACAAGTTTCTGGACATCGCCACGACTTTATGGACTCTTGTTATATCGTGGCAGAGTCGGTGATTACCTGTAAATGAGTGCCCTGTAACCTTGAGCAGTGAGGTTCTTGTGATACTTGATCATACTACCAGCATCATGAGTATACGCTATACTCACGCATATGGCCCAAGCACCTATCACTCTTTCCTGCGTATTTATGCAGAAGTTGTTGACTTGTAATATGTTGAAATTCTTTTGCGGGTTTGGGAACCTTTAGTTGCTATGTAGACGGATTAGGCCCTTGATACCTCTTGGGCGCGAAGCGCTTTCCTGACTGATGCATCATTCAACCAGGTCGTAGCTATTTCATCATTCTGCATTGATCATATGTTTGCACGTTAAGATCCCCTTGTACATGTTTACATACCTGATTCTAGTTGTTACGTACGTTATTTGCACATTCAAAGTAGAGTTAAAAACTTACAAAACAAGGAACATGGACGCCACGAGATTCAACACTTAGCTGAGGCCATGAAGGGACAAGTCCATCCTTTACTACCAGTCGATAAGGCCAAGCCCTTCCGAACATCCTTTTCCTCACGGGTAAAGGCCTATCTGTCTTGCCGAGCTGCTTGAAGCTCTCAGGCAAGCTGGAATTACTGCTTTTATGCACTGTTTCCGGTTTGTGGTAGCACGGTTCCAGAATGTCATAGATGTTTAGCTCATCCAAAGCCTGATACTCAGCCATTGAGTTATCAGTATGGAAACTAATCGTAATTGATATAGAAGTGCTGAGAATAGTGAAGTGAAATAGACAGGCACCTCATCCACTTCATCCTGATATTTTGTGCATCCAGGAACATCATTCTTGTTGTAGTGCTCCCCACAAGATTTAGCTTTCTGCATCATTAAGTAGATTTAGCAGTAAAATGCAGCGAACAATATTCTCAAACATGTTTAAGAGATCGTCTCGACGAGGTTTAAACATCTTGTACCTCTTTAGGTTTATATTGAGAACAGTTGGAATGCTCCAGAGTTTATACATGTCTCGTTTTTACTGTTGAAATGTTACAAGGTGGCTGATGTGTAAACAACAGGGGCATTGTTTTACATTAGCCTTTGGGATGAATGGGATGAAAAAGAGGTTGATAGGACATGTCTTTATATGGCTACTTATGAGTCATGGAATTTGCTCTTCGCTTTCTGGTATGGCTAGCTAGAAGATGCCATTTGTGGTTATGCACGTTAAAGTTGATGATTTCCATGGTGGTCCATTCATACCTTTTAGTAAAGATAGATGATGCAGATATTTTTGTTTTACGAGCTGATGATTCCAAATTTGATTAAAGGGATGCAACCAAGGAAGACATCGTCAGCAATTACGAGATCAGGATCTGTGTTCTATCAAATAAGGTGAATACTGAATATCAGCGGAGATCACAGTGCAAGTTAATTGATCGCTTACCTTGAACAGATCGTCTGATATCAATCCCATGCCGTGTGCAAATGGAAGGATTGCATTGTCCTCGTATTTATCATCTGCAACCACGCCGTTGCCTATCAGGTATCCCTGCAATAACATGATTACTATATTTAGCGGGATGACCTGTATGTACAATCGACGAGTTTACTGCGAGTTTATGCCTTTACCTTGAAGTTGATGATTGGCTGTACTTTCGCCTTGATCCCTTCAACGACTTTAGCAGCAAGAGTTGGAACATAAATCCCAGCATAGGACTCCCCAGATAAGTAGAATGGATTTTTACTGAACTCTGGGTACTCTCTGAACCACTGCGATCAGTATCATGTATCAAGAAGCTCATTGATTAGATCATCGCAATATTTTTAGCGAACACAAGGGTAGATTAACATGTAGAACACAGATTTCTTCCATGAAAAATAGGGGAATTTAATCGATAAATGCACCTTCAACAGGAATGCATGTGTATCAGAAGCAGTTTGCAAGTCTCCTGTGCTGTAATCAGTTGTGTTCGGTGAGTAAGAGCAGCCTACTCCGACTGGAGAATCGAGATAAATGATGTTCGATACCTGCCAATATGTCACCAAACTGACAAAAGTAATTCACCTGAACTTGCCGGATCAGCGTAAAAATTAAGCTTGAAGCGCAAACCTTAGACCAGCTATGTATATTTAGATGCAATGTAGGAAGGCTGCCCTTCGTTTTCCCAGCTCTGAAGTTGAATGGTCCTGTATGACAATCCGCTTAGATAGCTTGAGTTTTGTACTAATCAATAAATGAAGAACATCTACACATCCATATGCATACCATGCTCGTAGACAAAGCCGTCGAAGCTAGAGCATCCCGGTCCACCATTCAGCCATGACACAACAGGATCCTTCGATGGGTTCCTCTCAGATTCCACGAAGTAGTAGAACAGATACTTTGGAGGCTTTCCCGCCGTTCCATCCAATCTCACATACCTTGTAAAAACGAATCCAAAACGTTGAAAAGTTAAAAGAGAATTTCGCCAAGAATATTATTTGGGCAATAAGCAAAGTGTTCCTGTGAGAAGTGTAAAGTACCCAGAGTAATGCTTTGAAGGAAATTTGCCTGTGAAACCAGGGAGATGTTTGATGAGTGCATTTTGAGGAGCTGCTTGGATACATGAAAAAGAGAGGCTCATGATCAAAAGCAGCAGCCAATTCAGAGTTTCATAGAACATGAGTTTCCTGTCCATTGGCGCAGCTTTTTGATGATAGAATATCTTGAATTTGAGAGGAGATTTTTTTGGAATAGCTGTGATGCACAGTTGAAAGATGAACCTGTGCTAGGAAGTGAGTACAAGGAAGGCAGGGAGAATCTATAGGGGAATAAGGCTGAGTGAATCAAGAGCCCTGGAAAGAGAAGGAAGATAAAAAATTAAACTGATACGAAAACAACATGAGTTTTTATCTAAAATAGGTCACTAATAGACGGTGATACTCATCGTATATGGAACTCCGAATAAGCTATCGGCCTACAATTGATTTGGATAAGCTAATTTATTTTCCGATTACTGTGTGGAAATCACACATTAATTTGGGTCTCAAATTAAAGCATGGGACGAAAAAACAAAAAGTCTCTACCTATATGCTTTGACACCAACCCATTGTCAATACTGTATCAAATAGATCATCCCGCCTGGCATATTTAAAAGGCTGGATTAAATTTAGGAAGATTCTAAATAAAAAAGCATTGGTTTAACTTTTATTGCTTGGTCTGCAGTAAATTACAGAGAATTTGATTTTCACGATTTTGTCACATCAAAGAATTGTTTTTTTGAATTGGTTTAAAATCTTGCATTTTTTTTATATTTTAGTATTCATTTGGATTTGTAAACTGCAAACAAAGTGTCTGTAAATTACAAACGAGGATCTGTGAACTGCAAATAAGGAGGCTGTGACATGTAAAATCGAAATGAATATCAAAACATAAAAAAAATTTACATTGGATATTTTTACTCAATTTATCTTTTTTTTAACGGTTAAGAACTTTGCACTGAAAACATGATCCAAATTCCTAGGGAATTTATTTTGCGAATTTCTTCCAACCACACATGAAATGTGCTTGTCTTTGTAGTCGGCCGTACGAAAAGAAAGAGACTCCACATTTCAGGGAAATTTAATTCTACTTCAGAAATACCGTATAGTACATGGTGCTTTCAAGTCCGTAGAACATTCTAGCATGCACTTGGATTGTGTCCACATGTTAATAAAACGCTTGTTAAATCTCTTAAGTTTTTCAACCAGTTGACACTTTATTGTATAAGAGAAAAACAATGGAGTTTAATTACCTGATTTTGATGGATTTGATTTGGCATACATCTAGTAAACATTGCTTATGGAACCGAATACTAACCATTTGTTCGTCGAGCATCCGATGACGAAGTTTTTCATTTTTCCAATTTCTTGTTGATGTGATATTTATCATAATTTTGAGCATTTGATGCACAATTTCTATATCCAGAACAAGCAAGAAAGTATGGTTGGGAGAATGTGAAATGAAGCAAGGATGTTAATCAGGCATTTGATTCCAAAGTCGATTAACATCGATCCACAGTGCGTATGCATTCTGGCATTCTCCTTTCTACCTTTGGCCAGGAAACTACCCAAAAACCTCCACACCTATGTGGAGCATAGCATATATAGAGAAACGAGCTCAATAAGACTTGTACATAAAAGTTTATAATGCTGTTGCGTCCAAAATTTCTTACAACCTTTGTTGAACTATCCTAGAACATAATTTTAAGCACCTTATCCTGTCACCGACAACGTCAGGAACACTACGTTTGTCCGAGTACCGTATCGACAGCATCCCTAAACACCATATATGCAACTACTATATATATCCACGTAATAGAATGAAAAGACAGGTTCTCCGCCCAATTACCGTGTCTTCCCTTAGATATCATCTAATCACCATGATCAAAAGACTAAGGATCAGAAGATATCACATCGAGCAATTTCACATATCGATTAAATTAGTAAAGCTGATCATTGAAAAGAAAAATTGAATCAACATCAGCCAGCTTTGAAGCGACCTAATGACATATTATGCACAGTGAGGTCACTAGAAGTAACAAAAACGTCAAACTTTTCCATGACGTTAAAGAGCTCCCCGCAGCTATGTCCTGAGCATTTACAGTATACACATTGTCTGATTCATCCTTGAGTTTGATGCTCGAAGAACCTACAGATCCAAAAGCAAAGGATAGTTACAAAAAACAATTCCATGCAAATAGTAATGCTCCGACTTATAGAGACATACAATTGTATTCCATCCATCCCACGGTTTGGTTCACGAGGTCAAACACTATCAGCTTGTTGGAAAGCACCAAATCTGTAAGCAATACCGAAATGACAATCTCATCATAACAGCGTAACAGAGTGACAAGGAGAATAACTTTCACGAGTATAGTTTTTCATCAAAGTTCTACTAGAGGGTACCTCAGCCATGCAATACCCAGCATATAATAGAAAATTTGCAGCATACCTCCCAAAAGGGTAACATCCTTGCCATCCTTGGACTGCAACCCACTGTTCTGCCAACCAAAACACCACACTTCCGGCTGCAGAAGTTATTCTCCGAACGATCAGAAATGAAGAAAAGCAAATCGACAAACATCGCCAACAACACACACCAAGTATAACCTACATAAAGCTGCAAAACTAGCTCATTCAAGAAAAAGGGCCAACTGGCTCTCATGTTTGGTAAACAATTTTAATATCAAACACATTCGGAGCGTGATCTGTAGTCGCACCAGTAGTCCTCAAAGACTAATTTTAACCTGTGAATCCCAATTGCAAAAGCTCAAGGGTTAGAAACTCTTGATTTTATCATCTAAAATTCCTAGAATAAATTTGGCAGCAAAATGTTCTGTAGAATTTAGAAGTTACTGAAACCACTGGGCATTACCTAACACCCTGCCTAAAATGTTGATCAACACTGCTAATCCATAAGGGTACTAGGCATCGTTCAAATTAGAAAGTAGACGATACTCACACGAACTTCAAAGAGATATTCATGAGGATACACAGTCATTGTGAGGGAATTGTCAAAATGCAACTTGACATCGGGAAATCCATCATCTATGCTGCAAAAGGGTAGAGAACGTTAGTATCTTTCCCTAGGAAACAAACTGGTCTTTAAGCACCAAAAAAATATCCAAAAACATATATAGCATCATCATTATAGAAATTTAGATCAAATGACAAGTAAATCCTATGCAATCATTGTTACAGCCAACTAGAGATAATATGGCATCCCCTGAAGAGCAGTTTCACTCAAACAATTCTACAGGCACCCCATGCTTAATCAGTAAAATCAAAATTTTCCATCACTTCTTCTAAAATGATAAACAAATAATTTATCTTTGTCCAACACCCCAGACAGCTTGATTGCACACTTGAAACTAAAACAAGAATTCGATGGTGTAAAATTTTTATCATAATATCATCAAAGAACATGCTGTAGAAGCTTACTCTTTAGTGTACTGAAAGCATTTGAATGTATCCTCCACCGTGTGTATGCTTAAATCAGGTTGATGAGCAGTAATCTACTTTTAAAGACAAAGGGGGGAAAGTTATCAGCCCAAGTTATGAGCAGCAAAAGCGCAGGGAGGGAAGTTGAACTAAAAATCATCAGTTTCATTGGAAATCTCAAAACTTGCTGCATACCTTCGACATTAGTTCATCGTACACTCCATCTGGAAGATAAGCCAAAGTTGTACCACTGTCAAGTATGGCGGCACTGTGGCTTCCTGATGTAGTAGAATCTGTAGAAGGTTCTATAACATCACCAGCCACCTCTATGCTCTTCATGATAACATTGTAATGTGCCCTAAGACGGTAGTAACAGTCTAATTATGACAAACGTATTAAGCTCATTCCAACGTTCAAAATAACAATCTCAGAACGAAATAGAGGACAGTAATGAAAGGAGCAGAAGCATGAGACTACATGAACAGAACAAGGAAAAGACGTTCCAATATTGAAAATTACCTTGCAAAAGATGAAAGTAAGAAATTATGCTTCTGTGCAGGAAAATCCAAGTAAAAAGCATGACATGCAATTGTGCAAGATGGGAATACTTACTGATGCGGTACCAAAGGAGTTGTATTTAGTTTTGGCTGCACGACTTCTCCAATGGCAAAGATCCCGCCTCCGTTCACACCATCTAAGCAGTGCGCAAACATCTTCTTCACCTTCCTAGCTGCAGCAAGCTGTGAAAGCATAGATGAATTTGCTTGTCCAAATCCAACAATCCCATCAAGAGCCTCACCAGATGAACTGAGCTGCCCACCTTGTTTTGCCCCACACCTATAGATAAGGGGAATGAGTTCCATTGAGTATGAGCAGCAAAATGTATGCATCAAATTAGGATCATATCATGCTATCAAAGGACAGCTACATCCAAAAGTAAATAGCAAGATGCAGCTGAAGCTACTTTGGTTCACCATTACCGCACAGAACAAACAACTAGCTGCAATCCACTTAATGGCCAATAAAGCTGGTTCGACGGAAAAGGGGCTGATACACAGGTAACCTCGAACAAGTAGAAGTCTAGAGCACATTCATTATCCAGCTCACAAGTAGTACTCGAACATTTCTAGTCGTGGCTCGTGCTTCCCCCAGCTCTTTGTATTCCAGATCACATTAAGAAAACACCATTCACATCCATGAACTTATTTATCCCACTACACTCTTATCACCAATCAAGATAGTAAAGTAACCTGAACAAAGTAAACTATATATAGCTAGGTCCATGTAGAGTCATATATGCTCCTCCTATAATAAGTTCTTGTTATTATCATAAGTTCGAGTTCAACTAGCATTGATTCCTCAATATGATATTGGAGTAGGATAACATCAGGTCATGCACTTGAATCATGCAACCCGATCTATCTTATCAGAGTTGGAGGTCCATCAGAAGCACCATGAAGACTTGGCATCTTCTCAAGAAATCACACCCTTTTAAACCAAAATATACAAACAAAAGAGTCATTCTACTCTCCGCATTCCAAGCCAAAGATATCTTGCCAATGGTTCTCATCATTCCTTTATAATCACATCATCAAGTAGAGATCTGCTAAAAGCTTTAGTTTACCAAACTTATATAGCTCTATTTACTCTGCAAAGCATTTCATGTTAGCCAGAATAAAAGAAACTTACCCAAACACAACACTGCCATTAGCTGTTGTTGTCTGAAGATTTCCAGACACTCTATCATATTGAATATCATCTTGGACAAAATATCCAGAAGTAGAGCTACCATCCCCGTAAGTAACTTGATAATTACAAAGCAAATCCGCCTGACAACCAGAAAGAGTACCAGCATATATCATGGCACACGAACTGTCTTCACATGTGACCAAATGGGCAGTAGACGATTCCTTCGGGTCATAAAGCGAAAGTTTGATCTGCAGCAAATAAACAACGTAAGTGTTACTGTGTTTTTACTCATATATTGCTTCTTCTCCTCCTCCTTTTCCTTTTGTAAAATCAGCATATCAGCATATGTATTGAAACCCGCAAATTGTTGGAAAGGATACCAGACACAGAAAAGAAGCATACTCCAAGATCACTTTTGGTGGGACACTTGTTGCAGCCAACGCAGTTGACCCAAAGAATGTCACTTCCTGTATCGACTTGAACATAATAGTCCTTGGAAGGATTCCCAATCTGGAGTTTCGTAAAGTAAAGCCTACAAACAAGATGGCATTAAGAAATTAGGACATATAAATGCAAAAAAGCATCTTAAAAAGGGGTTCATTGATCCGTTGAATCCCATTTTTATCTGATCCACAAAGTTAGCTACAGGTTGTGCCAACTTTCAATGGTCGATTTTTGTTAACGAAACAAGACAAGTTGTCTAGTTCTACAGATACTAATTGTCCTGATGGTAAGTTCCAAGCACTAGAAAACAACCTAACAGAATACGCATTCCTTGTCTAGAAACATGAAAGGAGTGTGAAGAACTATACAGTTAAAAGACAGTATAGCATTCTACCCAGAGAGAGAGAGAAGAAGAAGAAAAGAAAAGACAAAAAAAAGAAGAAGAAGAAGAAGAAGAAAAAGAAGAAGAAGAAGAAGACGACAATCTCGCATATGTAACAATCAAAAGAACTCACTCTAGCTACGAGCAAATATCTTCAGTATTCATTCACTTCCAAACCATCTGAGCTTATCAGATTATTCTTCATCCCCAATACAATTGAGATTCAATTTCTATAAGCAGATCAGAATAATAACCAAAATGAGCGGGTTTCAAGTAAGACAATCACTGCAGACAGAACCCTGATACATAAAAGGATCAAAACTTCCCCTGGATCCTTTAAGAAAAGGAGAAGAAGACAGGCACATTTTGCATGCAAAGAAAACAAACGAGGAAAGGAACACAATCAAATACTCTAAAATAACATGACCTCTGTAGAGAGGAAAGAATGCGTGTAAAATAATTCCCCTAAGGGCATTCCATTGCCAAAACATTCCTACCATTTGAAACACTCAACTTGTCTCGAACGGAACCAATGCACAAACAGCTTGGCACGCTGTTAACAACATTTTTAACGACGATTATTCTCTCACCCCTTTGATCCCCTTTCTTACTTTGAACCATAATGAATAATACAAAAATAATTATGTCATGAGTACTTACAAATGATTTTACGCAAATGTCAATTCATAAGAACACGACCCTGACTGTGATCGTGAATGTAACATCACGATCCAATTGTACCAATCCAAAGGATCATCCATCCCTTTGTTATCCATACAACAATATAACTATCGAATCAAATTTATTTCCAATACCAAGATCACAGAAAAACCAATACAAACCTTAGATTAACCATAGCCACCACAATACCTAAATTCATCAACAACAAAATGCATATAACACGAACCCTGAAGCGGATGGATTCCCGTTACCACCAAGCGGAATCTCGACATCGAACAACAACCTCCCGTGCCGCCGCATATCGTGATCACGGAGAGTCCCCAGCGAGAATTTCTCGGTGCCTTTGTACTTGTGCTGTACCCTGAACACGCCATTGCTCTCATCCACACCCCAAACCGAAACCAACACCAATCCCAAAACAACAAAAAACCTAAACCATTCCCCCATCCTCAGATCCATATCTCTTCCCTTTCTTCACCGAAACTCAACCCTAAAACATCGAAACACACACGAATCTGGTTATCTCGATTCCCGCAATGATAAGGAAAGATGAATGAAACGCAGCGTTTTGAGGTGTTCGAGGGTTCACGACGTCGTATTGGGATCAGATTCGAATCGATGAGAGGATGAAATTTGGTGAATATTGTTGTAATGAGAGCGGTGGGGAGGACAAGGGGAACGCAATTTGCGGGGAAGGGAGAAGAGGGGAAGAGGAAGAGGAGGCAAATGGGTTGCCTTCGGTATATTATGGGAGACTCGCCGAAAACAGAACACGTTTGTCGTTGTCGTCGTTTTCTTCTGGTCCTTCTCTTCCTCTTCCGTTTTCATTCCCGTTATATATATTTGAAAACTTGGATTTGTTTAATATCATTATCTAAAATTATAAAATAAAAAAATTATAATAGAAATAAAAAATTAATAACAAAATAAAAATAAAAATAATTTATGAAATAAAATATTTTTTGAAAAAAATAAAATCTTTAGTACTGCACTGAGTTGAAATATAAAACAAAAACTCAAAATCTTTTTTTTTAAGGTTTTTTTTGTTTTCTGTTTTATCTATTTAAAAAATAAAAATTAATATCAAACAATTCTATTTTATAAGTCAGTGAAACAGAAACAAATAATCAGAAATAACAATGATGGGTTTGACGGGTAAAATAATGTCTCGGATTGTAGTGTATTCCATCCATCTTAATTTACCACCGACGGTTTGACTTGAAACGTAGGTTTATATGTGTTGATTTTTTACGAAATTTGATGAAGAAAAAATATTTTCATAAAAATAATATGATTATTATATTATTTGTGAGTTGAGATAATAGTGTGTAAAATTGCAAGTAAATAAAAAGCAAAAAAAAGATATTGCATATATATTGAAACATATTGAGTAATTGTAATAAAATCTTACGTCCTCCAATTTATTTATTTTATAACAATTGGATCGGACATATTTTAGATTTGAATTTTAACAACCAACTTATTCTTTTATTTGAATTTTGACTCATTTTATAAAGGATGAGCACTTCTATTTTGACACCTAAAAAACGTGGATAGGACGACCCATGCGACGGTTGCTATAAGTCATCACATTTATGCCGACGATCTGACAACAGTCACGATTTACAAATCTCTTCGTATGGTGTCTTACAAGCGTCGCTATAGCATATCTATCCTTGACATGTTTTCTTGTGGCGTTAGGGGACAATCCGAGTCCCCCTCGATTACTCACCCAAATGATACAATGTATGTGAGATTTTCGATTGTCAATGACAGGAAGGAATCATGCTTTACCATTTATCGACACAAGCATATACTCTACAAAAACAGAAGAAGATAAGCAAAAACATCCCAACATTTGTGGACAAGGTTCCCAACAAGGCCCATCGCTACACACAACCACAAAAACTCAACCCAAATTCCGAAACAACCCCCAGCGACCATTCCTTCCTCCCTTCAACAAAAGGGCATTTTCGTCCATCAACACGGCACTCCCATTTCCCAGCTCACTTCCCCTCGCTCCCCATATCCCCACACTCAAAAATCAATGGCTCTGCGTCTCTGCGCACTCCCCCCACACCGGATCACCTCGCCGGAGAATCTCCGCCCCCTCGGCGTCGTCCTCGGCCGCCGGCGTCTCAATCCGTCGCCGGCGAAGAGATCGGTGGTAGATGAGAAGAGAAAGCGAGGAGGGGTTCGAGTGAGGTCGAGCTTGGAGGTGGAGAGCGTCGGCGGAGGGACGGAGACGCTGATCGGAAAGGTGACGGAGGTGGATAAGGATACTTTCTGGCCTATCGTCAATGGCGCCGGGGACAAGACCGTCGTCCTCGACATGTACACTCAATGGTATAATTACTTATACTAGTACTAGTATTTATTGCTTGTTGGTTATACTCGTTTCGTATCGTTTGTGTGATTTTGTGTATTATATGGTGTGTGATGATTTGTTTTTTGTTTTTTTTTTTTGGTATGATGCTGATTGTGATGGAGAGATGTTGGTTTGGTTGTGGATTTGGTTATGTGATGATTAGCAATTTGATTAGAAGGTCAATTAACTAGTTGAAGAGTTTGGTGTGTTAATTTAGAGATACCAGATATGTTCTACGATGCGCTACACTTGTATGCGGAATGCTTTCTATGGCTCAAGTTCTACTTGTTCTACTATAAGTCGTAACGAGTGCTTTTCAAATGAGTTTGTAATTCATGTCTTAGGCTATCTATTTATAAGAACAATCTATAGAGGAGTGTAGGAATTAAAATGGGCACAAATATGCAAATATTTTGACTCAAATGATATGTATAACTCTGTTTGCAAGTGTGTCTTTACTTGACCTGAAATGAGCTGCAGAATCATTGTTAGCAGAATCATTTGACCTGCAATGAGCTGCAGTTCCTCTACTATTGACTGCTGACCTCTGTTTGCAAGTGTGTCTTTACTTGGATATAGTCGACATAGTATCTTTCGGCCATCATTTGTTTTTTCACGGTTGCCTGGATTGACATCCAATTCATAGAATAAGTCCCACTTCTGCTGACAGGTAGTCTAGTATGTTTTTGTGTAACTTCTCATTGGTCACATATATACAACCTTCACGTAGCTCATCTTCGGATAGAAAAATTGTAAATACTTTTGATTGAATGGAGTCAATCCGTAAGAGTCTGAACCAATTGTGGAGGTATTCGATTCATCATCAGATGAAATGGCAATTTCGGAGGTATTTGATTCATCTTCGCTGGAGTTTGATTTCTCTGCCTTTGCTTTTCCATGTTGGCTTCTCATGTTTCTAGTGCACCTTCTTTTCAGACAACCCCCACTTGAATGAGAATAAAATCTCCAATATGGTTTCCTCAATATTATTGATCCCGGCCCGAGAATATTTTAGGAGTCTCCAAATATTGATCCTGAGCAATGATGAGAAACTCTTAAATACAAGCATACCTCCTAATTGAATTTTCATTAGCTCTGAAAAATAATTCTGATATTGCACGCTTGCTTGTTTAATAGATATATGCTATGGGCATGTTTGAGAATTCAATATGTTGCCTGGGCACGGCATTGTCATCCCACTATCGATACATAGATTGTAAATGCAGGTCATGAGTTCTCTGTGACTATGTGTGCCCAGTCTCAGACTTGCACTTCCTTGTTTAAGATGATGATTAGAACTAGATAATAGCGAATGATGCACCATGATCCTTGGATTATCGTGATAGATATGCATCATCCGTTGCTTATTGGGAAAACAGAACTGGTTTTCTTGAAGATTTTGATTGATGGTTTCAGAGACTCCTTGCATTCGGCCTGCTGAGAATATTGTATGTATGCCAAACTCAGCATGATACTGCTCAAACTCTTGATAACTACAGTATATTCTATGAGATGACTCTATTCATATATTTAGTATCCAAGTTCCAACTATGATTTGCTTTTGCTTAGGTGTGGACCATGTAAGGTGATCGCTCCCAAGTTTCAAGAACTATCCAAGGAGTATCTTGATGTCGTCTTTCTAAAGCTCGACTGTAACCAGGAGAACAGGGTAGGTTATGGACTTGTGCTTTGTGTCATCATATTGGGGAAGAATGGGGCTAATGGGGCTTTCTGATGTGGACATGAATGTGTGTATATATTTTTATGGTCGCTTGCAGCCATTGGCAAAGGAGCTGGGGATTAAGGTGGTTCCGACTTTCAAAATTTTGAAGGGTGGCAAAGTTATAAAGGAAGTGACTGGGGCGAAGATAGATGATCTTGTTGCTGGAATCGAGGCTGTTCGATCTAGTTGATTTCACTGCACAGGGAAATATGTGACTTGCCTTTGTAAAGCCCCTATATTGCATTGTACTATTCGTATTTCACAGTGCTCTTTTGGCGGAATATGAATGATAACGCGAGATGTGAATAGACATGAAATCTTAGTATGTATTTCAATGCTCACTGTTGTGTTCTTGTCTAACCAACAGAGAAAGTAAAATCATGGGCAAAAGGAACATGGTCATCGCCTTTTCCTCATAACCTTGACATATATTTTCTCCAGTATGATGATAGAAGTACGAGTTTCATCACTGTAACAAACTTTGAGCTTTAGGCAGGGTTAGTTTCATGACATATACCAAAGCAAGCATTTAACATCTTTGTGTTCTGCACATATGATCCATGCGAGCTGACTGGATCCATGTTTCAAATGAAAGAGCACTCGAGAGGACCGAACCGATAGAGATACATATATAGTCCAAGTTGTCAAAATAAGAAAACGATATCTTTATCGTTACAAAAGAGATACTCCCTCATCCCATTATACATATAATATTTTTAATCTTTTATGTTATTTAATATATATTTTAAAAAAATTTATTTTTATTTTAATGATGTGATAAAATTGTAATATTAACAATGACATTATGCATAATCAAAATATTCATGCATAGCGGGACATAGAGATCATTATTTGTACATCCCTTTTTTTCAGACCTTCTACGATAGCAAAAAACCTGAATTCGGTGTCGTCGTCGTCGCAGCTGCACCATTATCTTCACCGCTTTCCTTGCTCATTTGAGCAAAATCACAATCCCGTTCCAAAACCCAAAGACCTCCATCAACCCAAAATGTCCACCACAACCACCCCACTCCTCCGCCTGACCCTCCGCCCACCCACCATCACTACCACCTTCCCACTCCACCGTCCCTTTCCCCACAAAACCCTAACCCTAAACCCCCACAAAACCCTAACCACAACCTGCTCCTATTCCGCCACGCCCATCACCCACCGCCTCATCTCCGCCGCCACATACACACTCCCACTCCTCAACGGCCTCCACTACTCTCGCTTCCTCTTCGCCCAATACCCATCTCTGGCCGCCCTCTTCAAACCCCTTTTCCCCCTCATCTCAACCTACAGGTCAATCCCATACGCCAGTTTCGTCACCTTCTTTGGGATTTATCTTGGGATCGTTAGGAACCCCGGCGTGTTCGCGGATTATGTTAGGTTCAACGCGATGCAGGCGCTCGTGATGGATTTGGTTCTCGTGTTTCCGATGATCCTGACGAGGTTGTTTGAGCCTGGACGGGGTGGGAATGGGGTTGCGTTTAAGGTTATGGTTTTGGGGTTTGATGTGCTGTTTGTGGGTCTTGTTTGCTCTGTTGTGTATTGCTGGGTGTGCTGTGTGATGGGGAGGACTCCTTATCTGCCTTTCCTCGGCGAGGCGGCCAGCAGGCAGGTTTGATGATGCAGGAGGGTTGATCAATGGAGGACTCGTGGATTTCGTGTTAGTTTGGAGAAGTTTGATGTTGTTTCCGTGTTCTTGTTGAGTATCGAGGTTGGTTTTTGCTTGAGAATGCGATCGGGTCGTGTATCCTAAGTCGAATCAGATGGTTTCTGTTTAAATGAATGATCAAAGGCTTTGTTGCTTTTTGTTCGATTTCAATGGATGATGGAGTTCTCTTTATGTTGTAATGGACCAATGGCAATAGGTATGTCTCGGAGGGCGAACATGCCACCATGGAGTACTGTTGTTTAGCGATATATTGTTAATCAAAAGCCCTTGGGATTTCGAACCGGCGGACACATACTTCTCCTGATCCATCAAACATTGCAAATGATTTCACCCATGAAATTCATTGCATGCTGGGGTTGTAACGTGACTTTCATCCAGACATTGTGGAAGCAAAACAAAGATCACTTAGCGTTTATCTTAAGGAGTGTCATACAGCTCTATCCACTGAAGACACGCCTAATTCTTGAACCCAGCTTACGAAACAGAACATCAAATGTTGCACCAGGTCCATACAGCAAGTTCACCAGTAAATTATTCGCTTGATTCAACAAGCATGAGCAACAAAAAGCAAAAATGCAACATGAATAATGGACCATCTCCTCTTTTTAACCTCACAGGACTGGGATTATGCAAACAACCAAACACATCTAGCCTAAGTTTCTGAATACAAATGATAATGACAGTTGGGTTGGATGAGCCCAATCTTAGACCTTGAAAACAAAACCTAATCGCTTCCCATGCAGAATGCAAAGCTTTCCTACAACATACATTGCTGAATTGTCCCATCTCTACTTGGCCTGAGGATGAGAAGCAATGAAGTCAACAGCGAGGTCGATAGAATTGATCTTGTCTGCTTCATTGTCCGGAATCTCGAATCCGAACTCTTCCTCAAGTGCCATGACAATTTCGACTGCATCTAAGCTGTCGAGGCCAAGATCTTTTTGGAAGTGCGCGTTGGGAGTCACCTGCAGCACAAGACACCAATATGAATAGAGCAAGCGGTAGGGTGAAAAAATCGTCAGCAGCTCCAGCAAACAAAGTGGTGCTTGCAGCTCCAGCAAGAGTGCAAGACACGTTCTTTCTAAAGCAACTGTTGCAGCTTCATGCTTATCATGTGTCATTCTATTTAAAGTTATTACTATTTTTTAAGCGGTCCAAGTCTTGCATTCAGCACAGATCACGCAACTCTCACAGGTTTGAGGAGAGCGAAATGCAGTCTTTCCTCGTAGAGAAACACAACCCACAACAAAACATCGATCAGCATCTCAGCAATCTCAATTCACACCGAGAAATCTCAGAATTGAACTCAAGTCGGATCGATTACCTGGGCGGGATCGACTTTTTGGAAGTTCTTGACGACCGAGATGACGCGATCCCTCACCTCCGACTTATCGAGAAACGATCCCCTCGCCTCGTCGGAGGCGAAGCGGCGAGCGAAGAGGTTGTTTAAGGATAGGGCGAACGAGCTCACCGAGTCGCGAGGAAGGATCCGCAGCTGGACTCTCAGGTGCTTGAGAAGCACGCTCCTCGCCGCTGCTGCTGCCATGGTTGCTGGTGTTGCTCACGCGGCGGCGGCGGGGATTTGGTGGCTCCGGTGGGGGCAGTGG